>JABSTQ010005546.1:0-38177 GCA_013358835.2 Ixodes persulcatus | reverse complement strand
TTGATAAATTTGAAAGTTACAGACCGATATCTATTCTTCCTTGTTTAGCGTTAGTTTTGAAAAAAACATATATTAAAAACAATGACTACGTTTCTTGGCAAGTTTGATCTTTTATCGCCGACACAGCACGGTTTTACAGCGGGGCGTGGCACCGAATCGCTACTAGAGGAACTCGTGGACTCGTTACACTCAACATTCGAAAACAACAAATTTGCCTGCGCACTTTTTTTAGATGTTTATAAGGCGTTCGATACCATCAGTCATAAGGTACTATAGAAGAAAATAAATGACTACGGTTTTAGGGGGCCTTTTTATCGTATCCTTCAAGATTTTTTGACAAACAAGACACAGCACGTTTCGCTTTGTAACTCCGACTGTGACAATGTACCTTTGAAGGCCGGAGTGCCTCAGGGCTCGGTTTTGTCACCCCTTTTGTTTAATTTATACGTGAATGACCTGGCTAAAACTGTTATAGGGTGCGATATTTACCAATACGCTGACGATACACTATTAGTTTCACGACATATACATTTCCACGATGCTATTTCGTTACTGCAAACCAATGCTTCGCGAGTAATAGATTGGTTTGAAGCAAATTGTATTACAATTAACATTCAAAAAAACGAAACTTGTGCGTTTCAGTAATCCTTTAAAGCGGCATTGTCCAGATATTCCTTTCTTAATGCGCTCTTCCAAGTGTACACATTGCAGGTGTACGCCTCTTAAATTTGTCAGCACAGTCAAGTACTTGGGAATATTTTTTGATGCTGATCTATCTTGGAACTCATATCTCGCTTATATTGCCAAAATACTGCGAAGTGTATCGTGCATGTTGTATTGTACAAAGACTTTTTTTCTTTTTCGGTAAGAAACATTATAGTTAATGCACTAGCCTACGGGTTGTTGCGTTATGGCATTACTGTATATGCTAACTGTTCTATGCTCTGGCATGCTAAAGTTGACGCAATTTTAAAAAGTATTCTAAGGGGAGTGGCGTACACTTCGCTACATGTGTCTGGTGATGATTTGTTTGTTTTCTTGGGTCTCCCGCGCCTTTCAGCCCTCTTTAATAGGTGTGTAATTAGCAAGCATTATTGGACGAGTACCTTCAAGACGCCTCATGTTGAAAAGCGCGTTCTTAGAGAAAGCAAACCTTTTGTCGTTCCGCGTGTATATACTAAGTATGGAAAAAGACTGCGTTCTTTTTATGCCCCTGAGCTCTTGAAGAACATGTCGGATACGTTTTTTGAAATAAATTCCAAGCGTCAGTTAAAAAAAAGCTTTACGAACGTTATGCTAGAGTTATTTAGATTATTTTACTAACTTCTATATGTTAACCCTTCACCTCTTTTTTTTATACGTCGACAGTGCTGAAAAGTATCGGCATTGCTTGGTATTCGTTTGTTGGTTTTTCTCTGCTATTTTTCTGCTAACTTTAGATTTGTAGTTTCATGCACTTTTGTTCGTGCTTTTTCCAAAAGACGAGTAGAACCATTCAACTCTGTTCTTTTTTTTGGTTTTGTTGTTTAGCTTATTCAAACTTCGATTGTTTATAGGTTGTATTTGTTCCCATTGTGTTTAGCTACTTCGCACATGTGTTGTGATTGCTAATATTATTTTGTGTACTATAATTTGTTTTTCTTTACGCCGCTGCTCGGTCCAGTCCCACAAGCCGCTATTGGCTTTCGATGGACCCGCTTTTTCATGTATTGTATTGAAATTTGTGCAATAAAATTATTATTATTATTGTTTTTATATCCACTAGCCACCCAACCAGGTCTACAGAGAGTGAAAGCATCTCAAATAATGTTTCGTGAAATAAACTTTCTTCGGAATAAGTATTTTCGCCGTCTTTAGCAACGTATTCAACTATTATTTTTTATTTCCAAATGCATATTAGGGTATCGGTGTTCAACCCTTCAAGATCTTAGGGGGCTTACAAGCCACACTTGTCGCGAATGCAAGCATACAAAAAAAAGTCTATTAAACTTTTGCCTTTAGAGCCTTATCAGGCCTTTCGTTAGGAGTCTGCTGAAGTCTAATTACACGAGCAACACGTGCTGGCGTCTGCAGACTTATAACTGTTTGTACAGCAAAAATCGATTTTGCTTTCAAACAGTTATATCTTATGTCCATTACTTACTTCTAATTATTCATATAGAAAAGATGAGCATGTGCAGTGAATGCACTTAGAAATGTTATTAAAAATCTTGTTTTTCTGCCTGTGTATATAAATTACGCGTCGCGGAAAGATGAAACTCTGAGAATGGGACGCCACCAGTTGGAATAGAGCGCGAAAACTTGAGCTGGACGTCAACTGGATCAAAAGATAAAAAAGAGAGGAGAAATTTCTCTATGAAAGACGTCCACCTGAGCCTACTATTGTCGGCAAAAAATAAAACCGTAGTTTTTTTTTTTTTTTTTTTTGTTTTTGCTGCCAACTGTATTTCGCTTATATAGGTGTCACATAAGTCCACAGCGTTAATTCTATTTGTTTCGACGATATTAGACTTGGGTGGACGTCGGCTGATCCACTGTACAATGGCGGAACAACCGACATTGCGGAACGTGAGAATCTGAAAATATGGGTGATAATAAGAAATAATGTGAACGCAAGCTTGTTTGTACCTTTGGCTTGAGCTCTCGCTGCACGAGTATACTGTTGCAGCTGAAGTGCAATCGAACACAAAGAGATGACGCTTGTATCCGTAATTGTGCAGGGATTGCACAGCATGCTACAGAGGTCAAACTTTCGAATGGGTCTATTGAGCTTGCAGAGGCACTCTTCATAGCTTGAGCGTTACATGCGTCTCCTGTTTTATATTTTGCACTCCGGTACCCCGAAATAATAGTTCCTCCGGACGTCCACTTTCGCTACCCAATAAGATGAGATGATCAAGTAAGGAGAAGCTCAAAGATTACTCCCAGGGGAAGAGGAAAAAAAGACACAAATGGTGGTTGTTTATTATGCCCTAATTTCATAGAGCGACAAATAGAAACAACCAACACCAATAAGCCTCTAGCAAAAGAAACAATCAATTTCCGTCCCTGTTTGTTTCGATCTGGATGAGCATCGTACAGGCGTGCTGTCGTGTATTACTATTCCGTGGTGAACGTTAAAGACCCCAGGCTATAGCGGTTGTACTGCACTGGCTATATTGCTCATCTACAGCTGACAGACAAGTCGCCAGTTGAGGCAGACTAACTTCAGGCAGTACAAACATACACACAAACACAAAAGAAGCACGCACGCAAAGGTATCTTTGACAAGCTTGCTGTATCTCAATGCTTTTGAAGTAAGCACGAGCGATTGTAAGCCTGCCAAAGATACACTCGCGTGCATGATTCATTTGTTTGAGGCATGTCGGTGTTGGTGTTTTCTATTAGTCACTCTCGTTGGATTTGGGCATAAGCATAGCTATCCCGCAGCTGCCCAGAGAGGCAGTACAATTGGGAGCTCGCCCTATAATTTAGAAGCATGCTCTACAACGCGTGCCAGGAGCAGTACACCGTGGCCGCGGTAGGCAGCGGCATAAACACATTCGCGTTTGAAAGCATTTGGGTGTATTTAACCGCGTTGTGGCTGCGAAAACCCAGGACATCTTCGCTTCGTATTTCGCGTGCCAAGCTACTCTTTGAATTGAATTCCACGCTTCATACGAAGCATAGATATGCCGGTGACTCGCTTCCGTTTCTTGGCGCAGCGCAGTCAAACGCACTAAAACGTAACTGTGTGTATGGACATTTAAACACCCTAGTATGCGTGGCATTAATTCGTACTGTTCGTTAGAATCTGCTTTTGGCAGCACTTACAAGTATCGATATTTTCCCCTTGTCATCAAGGAACACGACCGCTCTCCCTCATGTAACGCATAAAACCAAAATATTCGTTAGTGGGTAGGTATGTATTTATTTGTGCTCATAAGCGCGGGCGCCACAGAGAGGTATGCAACCCGTACAGTGAATGCCTGTGAGGCCCGCCTAGGGGGTGATAATGATAATACAGTGCGATATAATGTAGGGCAGTGATAATGTACAGTGAGGCATCACGAAGGAGGCGTCTAAGTTGATCGCAATTGTGTGGCAGCTTCGCAACAATGTTGTGGAACCTCGGGTCGGCCACTAATGGGCACGTTTGTTATTCTTTTTTGCAACGTTCAAAAAGTGCCGACCAACGGAACCATCAATTGTAATTTTGTTGTTTGCGTATTTAGATAGCGGGAAGTTAGTCAGCAACGAGGGCGTCTGGTGTCTTCGTTGGAGATGAAAGCCAGTGCAGTATACCTCTGCTAGTCTGGAGTATTTAACGCGCATCACGCTGCGCAATTGTGATATTTGACAATAGGCCTGTAAATAATTGAGGTTGTGTGGATATTTATACAGCGTTTAGTTGGTCAGCCATTTCAAAGTTGCGACGAGTCACTCGCTGTAGATCATCAATTTAGCCACGATGCTCATCCAGATTGAAACGGGCAGGGGCAGGGGATTGAATCCACGATCAGTAGGCTTTGCAGCGCGAGCCTTCGGAACACGTGCTACCGATCCCAGAGCAACCAGACATCGCGGTCGAATTCGAGCTCAATAGAAAAGCAACAACAAAAAGAAAATCTCTGGTTTGAGACATGGCAATGGTCGTTTGGCCAGTGGCCAGAAAGTGGCTAGCCATTGGCCAATGACTGGCCTTTCTCTGACCATTGGCCACTGGCCACTGGCCATCAGCCATCGGTCAAGCATTGGCCACTTTTTGGACATAGGCCAAAATACCATCTCCAGCCATTAGGCAATGCTTAGCCAAAATCCGTGCTGTTTGGGAGTGTCGCCATCCCGTGTAACAGAGTGGAAATAAAATTAACTGGGTAAGTTTATTTACACAATGGGACGTATCCCATAATGACGTCACACGTGATGTCACGAGTGACGTAACGGATTTCAGGAGTGACGTCACGAAGGTCACTCGTGAAGGTCACGACGAAGGTCAGAATCTTCAAAGTGACCTTCACGAGGCCTTCACGAGTGACGTCACGAGGCTCACTAGGGTCACGAGTTACGTCATGAAGGTCGCTAGGGTCACGAGTTACGTCACGAGGGAGGAGGAAGGGAGAGGAGAAAGGAGGAGGAGGGGAGGAGGAAGAAAGAACAAGAGGAGGAGGAGGGAGGAGGAGGCGAAGAATGGGGAGGAGGGGGGAGGAGGGAGGAAGAGAGGAAGAGGAGGGAAGGGAGGAGGAGAAGAGGCGGGGAGGAGTAGAAGATACGGAGGAGGAGGGGCATACCCTCCTCTCCGTACCCTTCGCTCCTCCTCCTCAAGAGCTGCGCTCTGATTCGGCATTGCAGGGAATTGTAAACGTCTCTCATTTTTTAAGTTCATGTATATATCTGTGTGACTGCAATCTGATGAAGACATACTGTGATGTCGGCACAGTCAGTAACTGAGATTGAAGGTTGCATGCTTAAAGGGGCACTGCAAAGGGACGAAAAAAACAAATGCTGCATCGAAGGGTGTGCCGATCAGTGTCAAACACGAGCTTTCAGTGTCGACATTGGTCTAGAGCAGGGGTGGCCAGGCTGACCCACCCTAAGTGCCGCAAACAAAAGCACAAAACTTCCGAGAGCCGCGGGGGGGGGGGGGGGGGGGCTGCAAACTTTTGTCCAGAGCAATAAACGAAACTCGAAGTACTTTCAATCTATCCGAGTCAAAAGCAGTCCAACTTTACGTAAGGTAGCAAGCAGTAGCTCAAGACAACCAAAACGCTACCTGTCTTTCGAGTTAAAACGCGTTCCATTTATCTTTTTGGGGAAGTGCTCGTGTGACCGGGAGGGAGGCCGGGGGGGGGGGGGGGGAGGGGGGGTGTAGGGGAGGGAGCCGCGAGCCGTACTTTAACACGCGAAGGGCCGCATGCGGCTCGCGAGCCGCAGTTTGGCCACCACTGGTCTAGAGCATCGGTTAATGACGGCATAAAATTCTAGAGGTAGGACTGGCTGAATCGGTGCACGTGACCCCTTCTGATCCTCTGAAGCGCGTGATTTTCTGCTTAGAACACGCGTAAACCGGTGGGGCATTCACATCATCATAACTGGATGTTAATTCCAACAATAAGGAAGATCGCGGATGGTTGTTGCACGCTCTTGTCTTTTCGGTTCTCGATTGGTTCAGACCAAGGACGTCATCAACAATAAAAAAAAGTGCTCAAAATTTTGAACTTCTTACAACTATTATGTTCAAAATACATCAAATTTCTTCTGTTGTTTTATTTTTAATGTGTTGCTAGAGTGCCACCCACAAGTTCGAGCGAACGCGATGCTAATTAACAAAAATGGTCAGAAACGCTTTGGGGCGCCCTTTAAGATCCCAAAGTGGCCTGAAATAACCCCGAGTCCGGCTGGGGCAAGCAAGAGAGTCTTTCTTATCTAGGCATGCAGCTGTCCAAGATTTCATTTTAAGCTGAGATTGAAATACAATGATGCTTGTGGAATATTGTGAAATGATTTTTTTCTCACTCATTTTATAGTGTTAATACGACTCCAATGACAAAACAACAGTATAAATATTTTCTTTTTATTTTTGCTATCTTTAAAAAAAAAACGGACGTATGATGTTAATAGTGTAATTAACGCTAAAAGTTATATTGAATGTGTATTCTCTTGATATTGCCACGCGCGTCGGCGACCGAGCAGGTGCGTGGCCGAGTGGTTACCACACTTGACTCTCGTGCGGTAGCCCAGGGTACGATTCCTGGGAGCGCCACGTCTTTTATTTTCTTTCAATTAAGATTTCTGGTAATTGTGAGAACTGTGTTGCTTCTTCTAGGTTGGAATGTTCTACGCGGCCGAATCTTTTAGGCCGATTGTTCCAGAAGTCTACGCGTGTACCGTGGCGAGCCGGAGTCAGTTTCGCCTCAGCGTTTGATCCTGCTGCTTCGCCGTCTTTGACGCCCGCGACGCTCTGTTGTTACCTTTCTTTTTCTCTTTTATTTTTGGGCACAAGTTCACCCCATTAAACGTTCAGTTTACTCAGCCATTCGCCCCATCATCACTTGTCATTCGTGACAATATTGTTTTTGCATTAGGTTGTCTTTGGCTGCAGGATGTAATTACCTGAGGCTAAAAATCTTGTACCTCATCGTGTCACAGAAAACATTTCAATATAACCCATTTTTCAACTCAAAAGAAAACAAAATCTAACATTTGCTTTTAAATACTTTTGGTCTGAGTATAATAGATCGTCCTAACCTTCTACAGTGCGCTCAAATATGCTGTAGAATGATTTAGCTCTATTGGCGAGAGGATTGAAATATAGAGGCGGTCTGTTCAGCTTTTTTTTCCCCAGAGCTTAGGGTTTAATTAAAAAGAAGGTCTGTTAACTTTATTTTTTAGGTAACGTAAAACGTGTTGGAAATCAATGGAGAGATATTGGTGGGACGCGAAAAGCCGGATATCTGTTGAAATCAGTCGTCAGGGATGCGAGCTTGAGCCGCTTCGGCCTGTGTTTAGCAGGTGCCCGACAAATGCACGGTGCATGCTGCATTATTCACGTACGCCGGAGTGATTACAAAAGAGCCCACCGTCGGGAGAAGGGAGAGCACAAGCCCCACCCAAAACGCTGATGAAACGCTCGGCTATGTCAGCCGAGCGCTGCGTCCTTGTTGTTGCCCCCACTGGTGTAGTTTTCGAGTTAGCCGCCTGGGGCACAGCGGTTAAATTCTCTCCCGAGTAAACCAGTGGTTTTAAAATGGGATGTGAACCCTTTGGGGTCCCTTAAGGCCTTCTAGGGTCCCCGAAGCCCTTGACCGTACGTCAAGCCGAGCAATAAAACTTTTTGTTTTATTGATGCAGGCTGTCCGACGAAGCTAAAAAGACCAAACAATGTGCACCGAGTGAGTGCCCATATAGCACGCCAGAGAAAAGCCTAATTTGGCACAAACTTGCCAGTCATAGGGACCTAAGTTTGGCCTAATACGATTTTGCCCCAAGGCAATAGTACTTTCTCCACAGCTCTTTAATTTGACATTCCTATGGATTCGTGGCTCGACAGATAATTGCCTGAGTGCCAGACTCTAGCCAGAGATGTCACATGCAAACCGAAGAACCAACAGTGAAGTATAAATCTGTCTGTTTTGACAGTTTGGGCCGGAAGTTACCGCAGGAAATCCAAACAACCACAAGCGAAGCCTAACTCTGGCACTTGTTTGGCGATATAGGCCTAAAGATGCCATGTGAACGCCAAAATACCAGCAGTGAAGCCTACCTTTGGAGCTTGCTTGGCATATTAAAATCAAGATACCTAGACTCGGCCAAAGAAAATAAAGTTTGGCGTTCTACCTTGACTTCTCCAGGCTTCCTAAAGTCCTAAATTCACAGTCAAGACCAATTTTTGCCAAAGATCTGTGATACCTGGGTAGGGTCTATTATTTTCAGTTCTAGAGATTTAAGGTTGGTTTGCATAGAGTTAGTTTTCGTCGGTTCCTCATTTGTCACTGTAATGATCAAGTGCACCCGTACTCGGCTGGATAGAGACACCATCACTTCCGCCAAATAAGATGGTGCCCCCCCCCCAAAAAAAAAAAAAAGAAATAAAAATTTGCTACACATAATGTATTTTGTGGGTGATCAAATAGTGATTGCTTTACCTTTTGTTTCGTTTTGTAGAATTTTACAAAGGCTTGGCACTTAAGTAATAAACACAATTTCTTGAAGCGACTATAATTTCTTTTCTTACAGTTGCTGCTGCGAATGTGAAGAGCCTAAAGACCCATGAAAAATTTACGAGCTCACTTTTGAGAAGGTAGCTTGAAAACTTCACTATAGCTTTGGCCGTCTCAAATGAAGCTAAAATGCTCGATGGAGATGTATATCATGAACACAGTTTTTAATGGGACTGTGCCAGGGTTTACAAACTAGTTTTTATCTCATTCCTTGCTCTCTTATTTCTTGTTCTCAAAAATTTGGCACATGTCACCAAGGACACCTTTAGAAGATTGTGTTCTAAACATTTTTCAATTGAGACTGAGATGATTACATCACTGTTACAAGTTGAGCAGCATTTTGCTTTGTCGTTTTTATTTTGCTATCACAGGCACACGTATTATTTTTTAGAGGCTGAGTGGACGCTTAGCAGTCATCAAATAAATCCAGTGTGTACCCAGTACTCACAAGGCATTCTAAGTTGAAGTTAGATTGTACATAAAGGCAAGTCTTACCTTGCAAAATTGTAAAACACAGCTGAGTCAAAATTTCAGCAATTTCATTCGAGACCTTTACCAACCAAGCCTCTAAGCCCCCAAATGGGCAAGATATGAAGGTGACACTGCAGGTGGAAGGCACATCAGATCATAAAGACAATATGAGGTAGGCTCCCCATTGTATTCATGTGGCTAAGCATAAACTCATAGTTCTTAAGGAATGCCAGATCTTCTCTGATGCCCGAAGAAAAATACACAAACAGATCAATGGTGCTTAAAAAAATCGATGTTTTGCAAGTTGCCTCGGGGATCACATTCCACTTTGATAATGGCTGGATATATGTCTGCCAAACAAATTGAAATGACCCTCCCTAAGGCTCAGCTGTTACACTTTAATCCTATATTGACAAACTTGGACTGTGAAAGCAAATTATATATTTAAGGCCTTTAAAACGTTTTTGTGGGATGTCAAAACGGCAGCCGATAGTTTGCTAGGAAACATGCCTTCTACAACCGTGTTTCTTAGCGACCTGCCGGCTTTCTCAGACTCCAAAAGATTTTTTGGGGGAATGGTGTGTGCACGGCATCCCAAGGCTGTGGCTCACTAAGGCAAGTGAACATATTGGCAACTGATTTTACATTGAAAGCTTAACCATGGTTCACTGTGTAACTGTCCTCGCATATGGCTGTGCCTAGCATTATTTGTCTTCATTCATTCCTCTAGGCTCATTAATGAAACCTGTTTGTTGCAGAATGTTTTTATCTGCACCTACCATGACAAGTCTTGTTTGATCAAAACAAATAGATTACGTGCTCTGTTGAAAAAATATAGGTTTTAAAAAAATAAAAACATTTGACGTTAGAATCCTAGATGATGTTTAATGGTGTGTTACTAATGTTCCAGCTATCGGGAGGAAAGGTACACGGCATTCATTTAAAAAATGAGCTATATACAATGCAGAAGCCCTCAATTTTATAAGAAGGTCAAGGTAGCAGCTGATAAGATGGCAAAGTATCCAAATATATGCTTACTTTAGTATGATTTTAAGGCGAACAACCAAATTCTGATTTCTAACGTTATATTCCAATAATTCTAAATGTTTAAACTTCAACATCTTATCCCGACCCAACATATGTAGTCACTCAGGATAAGAACTCCAAAGAGATGTTTCAGCTGTTCCATCTCTTTTACGAGCTGCCTACCTCTGACAGCACTTCGTCGTCTAGTGAGCTACGAGCGTGCACGTATACATACGTTGCAGGGCGAAAGTTGACGAGAGGCACGTGCTAGAGGCTTGGCATCCAAAAGAGACACCCTGGGTTTCTTGTCCCCTCAGTGACTGTAGTGCAACAATTTGGTGCTTTCTTGGCTTTTGTCAATGCATAGTTTATTATTTCGATGCGAAAAACATGGAACGTGTTTCTCAGCCTTGCAGTAGAACATAAACAAGGCTGTAAATAGGGGCAATTGGAGGTTTGTCATGATATATAACAGCATGTGTAAACGAGCATAAGTGGGACAAAAGCAGTGGCTGGTTTCTCCTTTTTTGTTAATGTTTGATTTTCTAGCTATTCTCTGGTCACAATTACATGTCAAGTAGATAGCTCTGGCGTTATAGTGATTCTCCGTTTAAAATGCAAGGCAGGCGTGAAATGCGTCCTGCCTATGTTGAATGGCTGTGACACTTTGGCTAGTTGGTACATTATAACTGAAAAGGACAACAGCGCCAAAAAACAATATGGTAATGAAGACACTAACAGATCGAGTGAAACCAAACTTACTCTTAGTAATAGTGTAGCCATCACTGAGGAGCATAGAGAGCTACACATTGCTATGTTTAAAAAGAGAAAGAAAAGAAAGGGACAATAGTTCGAGTTTTGAAGAAAAGACAATTGAGTTCTCAACCTGTTGTTCGTCAGCTGTAAAAGTACCTTTACTATGTGGTAGGCATCTGCAGTAGTGGAGTTTGAGTTCAAAGCGAATTCGAAGCGAATAGTGGTTGTGTCAAAATATTCTCGAATCGAATATCGAATAGTTTCTCCCTACCTTTCACTACTGCACCATGCTTAAACGAAAACCCAGCTAAACTTGTGAAGGTTGATTTCCAAGCTTCCACTTGTTTATTTCTTAGCTAAGTTAATTTTAACGCGATTATATTTATGGACTGTGGCCTCAGATAGTCCAATGCCTCATTGGGACGGCAAGTAAGTGATGTGTTTGGCATAAAATTAAACTTTAGCGCAGAAAACGTAAGGGAGAGGAGGAGACGAGAGCGCGCAATGACGTCAGAACGCCGAGCTCTGGTTGGAATGATTAGCGGGTAGGTCTAAAGCTAGCTGCTTTCGTCTTCACGGCACTTGTCGAACGCGTGTGATTGCAAGATCTAAGCGCCAGGCATTGGCGTTCCGCGTTCTACAGCGTTCAACGAGTGCAGTGGAGAGAAAGACAGCTAGATTTAGGTCAAACCACTAATTATTTCAATCATAGCTCAATGTTCTGACGTCCATTCGCGCTCTTGACTCCTCTCCCTCCTTTGCTCGGCGCATAAAGATGCCCAGCTGTACCTAATTGAGGAGATTTATAAATATTCTTGCTATATGGAAATATCTTCTGTTTTATCTTGAATTTCAGAAAATAAAAAAACGACAATCATGTGAAATGAACGCAGGTTGTCAGGGCATCTGTCTAACATACTCTTGCATAAAAGTCACAGTTAAATTAAAAAAAAAAAGATATACTGTTGTGTCGTTGTCAGCACTTGCAAAGTTTGTTTCTTTTTAAATACACTTGACACGCGAGTGCACCCCACTTTGAAACTATATATGTTTCCCTCCTATGCACGTGACTGCAATCGTTTGGTCTTTTCCGAAGTGTTGATCTCGGCGGTGTAGCACTGATGAGCGCGCATTTTACTGAGCACCGGTGCACTGCAGAGCAGCAACACCCGTGGAAGCGATCTCCGCGGGTGTTGCTTCTCCGCAGCACAATGGTGTTCGGCAAGAAACGCGCTCACAATCAATACTTAAAAAAATATATGTCAATACTTAAAAAAACATATCATCTCAAAGCGAATATTGAATAGCATGTCATTCGAAACTACTCTTCGAATATTCTCACAACCCTATTATATTTACGTTTCTACAAAATGGCGAAAACTGTCATTGGTTAGTATGTGTACATAGTGTGACCAAAACAAATTGTAGTAAATAACCTGCATAAAATATTATTCTATGCTAATGGTGTAAAGTAGTCTTCCTGGGAGACATTTGTCGGGTTTCTCAGCAGTTGTGGACAGAAAAAGAAAAAGGCCTCAGGCTCTGCAATCATCATGACTGTGGAGCTGGAGGAGTTCTCATTTAACTTGACGGACATTGGGTCAGTGCAGTGCTCATTCTTGTATTGTCCTGGGTGTACCGCATTTACTCCCCGAAAACTGCAAGATAAGTTGCAATAATGGGTTATTGCACTGGTCAGTTTCAAACCATGTTGGCATCTCTGAAAACAATCACAAAGAAACAATATGTTTTTTGCAATTAAAGCAACGCACTTTGTTAATAAACCCCTTTCGAAATACTGCACTCTGTCGGCAGATGTTGAATCTCTGCACAATGGCGGACTAAAGCCGCAACGTCATGGCACGCTTGATGCGTTTGCTTGGATTAGAAGGAACACACCCACAGAGAAAGAAACGTGATTTTCGAAAGGGGTCTATTATCACCATGAATTTTTTGAATATCTGTAACACATTACCTTTCACGAGACTGGCGTAACCTTTCGTATGGAATTATAGGCACCATCTGAAGGAAGTCTTGCTGGTTTATTGTAGCATTTGTAGTTGTGTTTCATCAGTTTCGACCTAAATATTTCCCAGCGAATATACATATTCAGTTTCCAGAAGTATTGAATAACGTAAATCGCAGAGGATTATTTGTTTACGTTCCAGCACTGTACATCATTACAGTACAGGAGGCGAAAGCTACTCTTTTGGGCACTGTGTTCAAGCGCTGATTACCCTCCAATAGAGTTAAAATACACCAATTTTCAAAGTGAAAGCCACACTTAACTGAATGAGAATGCACTTAACACTACCCAAGCATTACCCTTTGGAGGGTTCACATCGTTTACCCCAAAAGGGTATTTGCAAATCTATTTTTGTGTGTTAAAGAAACCCTTACAACAGAATAAACTCTTTATGAGGAAGCGACTTAAACAAAAGTAAGAGTTGTCCTGTTAGTTTTCAGTAGAATCACTATGACTCTCAGTAGCTAATGCATATAAGCCTACTTTTGGAAGTTCATGTAACCCTTACAATAGAGTTAAATTTAACTCTCTTCAAGAGTGAAATGAACTCTTGATATGAAAGGGTCACTTAACACTTTGTAAGGGCCGTCCTGTTAGACTACACCAGAGTTGCCATAATACTCGCTTGCTGAGTACAGACAACACGAGCTGTAGATGTTAATGTTACTCTTCGAAGTGGAATGTTTACACTTTCTTTCAAAGGGTAACACTTACTCTAGATTACGGTAATTCATCAAGCAGAAGAGTAACTGTAGTCATTCTCTCAAAGTGTAAGGTTAACACCCGTTCTCGGAGATAAAATTTTACCCCTCAGGTAGGGTGGGTTCCGAGGCATTCTGGTTACACTAAAAATAATTAGAATGACGCGCTTTTTAGAGCATGGATCCGCATCGACTGGTGGCGACATTTCGTGTCCAATGATTACACGCGAACTACGTGACCTCTCGGGCGTGTCCGGTGTGCAAAAAGCGTGCCGGAGGTCGAGATGACGGGGGAGGGGCGCGGGAGGGGGAGGGGGGGGGGGGGTTAGGGGAGCCTATTTAGTGCACTGCACGGGCCCACTTTTCTAGGCCCGGCCCGGCCCGGGCCCACTGACTCTTAAAGGGCCCCTGAAAAGAAAACATTTTTTTTTAAACAGCCTGGTTGGGACACGCATGTTAATAACTAAATTTTACGGGAGAGAAAAAAAATAGAGCAATATTAGGGAGTATTAGAACAGCGCACGCTAAGGCTTTGCGTACGCAAAGAATAGCGTCGTCGCCACTGCGCGTGCGCCGAACGCTAACCATGTTTTGCGCTTTGCGTGCGCCATTTTAGCGTACGCTATTTCTCGGGCATTGCGTGCGTACGCAAGGAGTCTTTGCGCTCCTCCAAGGTGGATTCGTAAGGAGAAGTTGGCTAAAGCCAAGACAAGCATAGTAAAAAAATGGCGGCTCCCAGACCCATGGCTGCGGCCGATCTGGCGGCATCGTGAGCGCGACATCGGCGGCATCCTCGCGACTGCAATTTTCAATACGGGACAACATTGCACTCGGTTCGGAAAACCCAGTAAGGTGGGCAACGATCACAACTTGACGCTTGCGACGCGCGAACATTTCTCGGCAAAGGTATGGTGTGCGAAGGTCAGTACACGAGACCTTCCTTGCCGAGGCTACGCAGGCGGACACAACCGGTCGATTGCTCGCGTCGCATTCTCACGTTTAAACAAATCTAAAATGTTACTTTGGACCAAACAAACTTGTTTTTTTTTTCTTACGTTACAGAATTTCATGTGAGAAATAAAAATTGTAGCTATCTTTGTGGCGTTGCAAGCGCGAGATGCTTGGGCTTTTGCGGCGCGGCGGAGAAACGCTACGCCCTTGCGTAGCGTGCGCTAACGCAAGCGCTAAATCTAGCGCTAGTGTGCGCTAAAATTGCCTACATTATTCTAAAACTCCCTATTGATGGCGAGAGATTTCTTTGAAACTCTGCGCGCAAAGTTCGTGACGTCACGGGTCATTCCGGAATGACCATCCCAGTCGTGAAGGCGAAAGAGATCCACCTCTCCTCCAAGGGCCCAAAACGCCGAAAGAGAAAACAAGTGGAAAGGAGGGGACTGCCGACCAAATCGCGTCTCACGCCGTCAATATTGCTCTAATATTTTTTTCGCGTAAACTTTTTTTTTGATGCACGTGTCCCAACCAGACTGTTAAAAAAAAAGAGAAAAAAAAATTGTTTTTATTTTCAGGGTCCCTTTAAGGGCGTTTCAAAGCAAGCAGCAAAACAGGCCCGCGAGAATGAGGAAGGCGGAACCCGTTTTTTTATAACTTTCGCCTGCCATTTTAGCCCAGAAGCGTGCTGCAGTGTACGGACAAGGATTTCGAAGGGACAGCTCGTCGGGACGCCGGAGATAGGAAGGTTGAGGGGGAAAGGAAAAAAACGCCCATGGCGGGCGGGAGAGGTGAAAAGTCACCCTTTCTGGGCTTTCTGAGTGGCTTCGAGGGGGAAAATACAACAAAAGCAACCGCTTCCTAAGCCTCCCTTGGTCCTTTTGCTAGGTTCTCGAAAAGCGATTAACGCCCCCCCCCCCCCCCCCCTCCCAGCTCAAGGTTTGCGAGGAAGGCGAAGAGGGTGTTGGAGAAAGAAGAGGAAGAAGAAGGGCACCCGGGACATGGGACGATGAGGGCAGACAAATAAAAGGGCTCGAGCGGAACAGTTCTCCCGGTTTTATCTTCAACATACTGGTGCCGAAAACCCGGGAGAAGACATGACTTTATAACGATCTATGATGGAAAGAGCCATGGGAACCCGAGCCGTCGCTCGAGCAGCAGTCATCCGGACAATCTCGCAAATGGAGGAAATTCTGGTGAGCCCCGATCAAGCCAACGACGAATTGCAGAGCCACGCAGACTATCTTCAACAAAGGCAAGCACATTTGAAAGATCTTGATAGGGAAATCGCCGCGTTAATCGACGAGGAAGGACTCGAAAACGAAATCGCCAGTCAGAGGGAGCACGAAAAGAACGTCAGCTTTATTATGTCAAGAACCCGTCGCCTTCTGAATGCGGAACCTACCACGTAAGCATCGACCGAAACATCCATTCCACGGCAGCATCCTTGAACCGTAGCCCTACCAAAACTCCAAATACCAAGTTTCGATGGAAATCTCAGAGACTGGCAGGGTTTCTGGAATCACTTCCACACGACGATACACATCAACCCGGATCTGCCAAAAATCGAAAAGTTCAAGTATCTTCTGTCATACCTCAATTGCCAAGCCAAGCGCGCAGTTCAATGGTTTCGGCCCTCAGAAGAGGAATGCGACATTGCAGTCAAGGTACTAACCGAGCGCTTCGGACGACACCATGTTCTAGACGATGACCATGTTGACCAGCTTCTGGCCTTACCGACCATCAAGAGTTCCGACAACGTCTCCCAGTTGCGACAAATATCGACAACGTGACCTTCCCAGTAAGCTTCCTTGAGAATTTAGGAGTTCCGCACGCTCAGTACGCGGTTGTACTCAACACAGTGCTCATGCGGGCCCTCCCACAAGATCTTGTCATTTTATACAGGCAAAATATGAAAGAATCGGGGCAGGGGGAATTGAGAAATCCTGATATAGACAACCACCACCTCAGGACCGGAGCAAGTAAAAACCATGATGAACTTTCTACGTATTCAGGTGGAAGCCGAGAGGCATTTCACGCATCTCACACAACAAGTCTGAGGAACAACGCACCACCAGGACATGGGGACTATCAGTCAAATGAGCAACAAAGATTTCTATCAGCGTACATGTTAGCAGCGGGGTCATCGTCCACATATACTTCGTCGTGTCCATTCTGCAACACAACGAAACACGATCTGCAGGATTGTCAAGCAACACTGCCAACTGAAAACAAGCGCCATCGTCTGAGGATAGCAAGGCGCTGTCTTAGCTGTGGCAAGATGAACCATCTCGCCAGGGAATGCCGCATGCCAAGACATCTCGCCTGCGCTTGCTGGAATGGCCGCCACCTCACTATTCTTTGCGATGTCTGGCAGGGAAATCCAACTTCTTCCCAAACAACCAGGGGAACATTCACGTGTCATTTCATGCCAAATAACTCCTTTAAACGACAAGCGCACGTGTCAAATGCACCCACAAGCATGCTCAACTCCACAACAATACTTCTACAAACCACTAAATCCTGGGCTATTGGACACTCGAATAACACCCTGGTCAGGATCCTAATGAACAGTGGCAGTCAAAGAACATTCATACGACGTGGCGTGTCCGAAAATTTAGGATGCCCAGTACTCGGCAACGAGGAGATTACCATATTCTCATTTGGGAACACTCGCATTCCAAAGCGACACTATCGCCGACGAGTCCTGGTAACCATGTTATGCTAATTTAACGACACACAGATCACACTCGAAGCTTTAAAATTCCGGAGCTATGCACCATGAGCTCCCCCCCCCCCCCCCCTCATCAGCAGTGAGCTTCTAAACAAGCTGCAGATTCACGGGCTCCTAGCTGCCGATTTCTCTCCAAAGGCTAATGAGCGAAGCGAAATCGGCATTCTCGTTGGGTCGGATAATTATTGAAAGATTGTAACGGGTGAAATTCTTCGCGTGGACGAGGAACTTACAGGCGTGAACACTATCTTTGGATGGATGCTGGAAGGCACACACACATCGTCAATTTCTGAATCTTCAAGAATGAAAACGACCCTCTTTCTGGAATGTGAACCGCTTGAAGACTGCCAGAACCCTTTTGATCCATCCGAGATGTGGCGCGTCGATTCCATTGGAATCACCGACTCACCAAGAGTACACACTGAAGAGTGTTCGACGATTTTGGAATTTGAGAGTAACATCGTTAAGGTGAACAACCGCTACGAAGTTCCTCTCATGATAAGGTCACCTGGCTTGGGATTCGACAACAATAACCGCATCGTGGCAGAATCACGCCTTTGAGCACAATTACGACGATTTAGCCAACACCCAGAAACACTTCTAGAGTACGACAATGCAATCGGGCAGTATTTTCAGGACGGTCACGCAGAACGTGTCTGCCCATCACAGCCGATATCAGAAAACGTATATTATCTACCACATTATGCCGTAGTTCGACGAGAAGCAGTCAGCACAAAGGTCCGCGTCGTGTTCGAAGCGTCTTCGAATCCCGCCGGGAAGATCTCGTTAAACAGTGTTCTCGACAAGGGCCCTAAGATCGATACAGATGTACTTCGAATGCTTCTAGCGTTTTGCAGTGCTCCGGTTATCACCACAGCAGACATACAGAAGGCGGGCCTCCAAATCAGCATTCATCAACAAGATCGGGACGCGCTTCGTTTCTTGTGGCTAGAGCACCTTCCAACAGATAATCAACCAATTCCAGCCTTTGTTGATTGGCGAATGACCCGAGTGCCCTTCGGAACATCTTCAAGCCCATTTTTGCTAGCAGCCACGCTGAAACATCACTTTAAATCCTTGGAAGACGAATACCCGGAAATGGCAGTTCGCCTCCAAAATTCATTCTACGTCAACGATCTCATTCTTGGGAGCCCGACTGAATCCGATGCGTTAATTTCGAATCACTAAGCAAAAACAATCCTGTCAATGGCAGGCATGGAGCTCCGAAAATAGAATTCTAACCTAGAATGTCTCAGGGATCAAATCCGGCAAGACGGAGTCTCTTACGCAACAAAAAGCAGCACAGTAAAGGTATTAGGTGTCTCATGGGACAAGAAGACAGATGATCTAATTATGAGTACGCAGATACGATTCTACTTTTCTGACAACAACACTAACTACAAAGCGCTCGGTATTCATGCATTTTGGAGGTTGTATGATCCCGGCCGGTTTGCTCATCTTGCGGACGCGGCTGCGGCTGCGGCCAAGAGGAATTTTTCTGTCACGTGACCAGCTCCATGTGGACAAGGAAGTACCTAGCGTCCCTGACTAATGGCGGAGAAATCCGTATCGCTTCAAGAACAAAAGCCTAATTTCGCTCGCAGAAACTGACTGCAGGGACTTTCAATTGGAATCCAATTGACCGCCCCTTTATACAGTAGGAGCGGCAGGTAAAGTTACGGCCAGGGAGGGTAAATATGAGCCAAAATGAAAAAGAAACCACGCGAGATAAAAGCGGTGGCAGTATAATTATATACCTTTCTTTCAGGGTACTACACAACATAAGGTGAAACGGTACAACATACGGTGAAACGAAATATAGCTACTACACTCTGTTTCACCTTATGATGTACCGCAGGAAAGGCTACAAGCGTGAGCTCCTTGCTCTAGGGCACATCTTGGCGGCACAAGCTCTCGTGCATTAAGGGCAACTGCCAACGCTGTGAGCTCGCGCTTCTAGCCTTCGCTGCGGTACAACATAAGGTGAAACGTAGTATAATATGTATTTGGAAATAAAGAAAAATAGTTGAACGAGTTGCAAAGAAGGCTCAAATAGTTATTCCGAACAACATTTATTTTATGAAACATTATTTCAGATATTTTCATTCTCTGTATACGTTGTTTGGTGGCTAGTGGATATGAAAAACAAAAAAGAAGCATGATTTCTATTATTTTGAGCAATTACAATATATTTTCTTAACCAACAAACAGGTGCTTACACTGAGATGCAAAATTGAACTTTGACGTTAGCGTTTTGGCGCCCGAAACAATATTTTTGTAAATTTAACACTTCCCGTTTTGCGGATTACTAAGAAAACGAAACGGGCCATCGAAAGGCAGAAAATACGTTTCTACCTAAGTTAAGGCGTACGTTTCTTTTTTTTTTTTTTCTCTTCACCTTTCTAATTTTTAGGCAAAATCGAATGAACCTCTAAATAACTTTAGTGTCTTCATAAATAACCTCGAGAGTTCACTATGCTATTGTCCGTTATGAACACCTCTTTCAACAGTGATCTTACTATGGGGATGAGCTGAGCTAGTTTGTTATGATACATTATGGGTGGAACCAGCTGAACGATGAAGGAAGGAGAAAAAAAAAATGGTAGTCCAGCGATTGGTTGTCTTTTCTGTTTCTCCTTCCTTCATTGTTCAGCTGGTTCCACCCGTAATGTTTCATAACAAACTAGCTCAGCTCATCCCCATAGTAAGATACTGTTGAAAGAGGTGTTCATAACGGACAATAGCATAGTGAACTCCCGAGGTTATTAATGAAGACACTAAAGTTATTTAGAGGTTCATTCGATTTTGCCTAAAAATTAGAAAGGTGAAGAGAGAAAAAAAAAAGAAGCGTACGCCTTATCTTAGGTAGAAACGTATTTTCTGCCTATCGATGGCCCGTTTGGTTTTCTTAGCTTACCTGTCTGGAAACAAATTCTTAGCCTTTCGTTCGCCCTTTTTTTCCTCTCCCTATCCCTTGACCTTCAGGTACTCGATTGGCTTTGTTGGTAAAATATAGAAGCACTTTTATTAATGGCAACAATGTGCACAAAAACTAAATTTATAAGCAAGTTTATGGATCTGAACCATTTTTTGCATTAGAAATCCCGTTTGCAATAACCAATATAGTTTAAAGTTGCAGAGCAAGAATATTCAGTTGAAATATATTACACTTTAAAAAAGCTTACTGGCACTATTAGGAGTCAAGTATACTCGCATGTATCACCGCTGACCAAAAACCATTCTTGTTGCGGTGTAGTTTCAAAACAAACAAAAAAAAAATTTGAATTTTTTTTTGCAAATTTTGATGGCGTAGTTTGGGGTCTGCAGTGTTAGCATAGTCATCCAAAAGATGATATTGAAATCCAGCTCATAGACTAGACCCGGCGGGAGAACTCGATTTGTGCTCGTGATATTCACTGTCGTTCGGGTAGTGGCGCGTGCTCATTCACTGCAAGGACGACACTAGACAAACCCTGATAATGTCTCCAACTCGGCGCTCGACTATGCCAAATCCAGCGCGGGATTATTATAAACATTAGCCACATATATTCTGTTCTAGACCATGTGGCTGCTAGTTCTGGCTGCGAGTTGAAGGAGTGAACGCTGCTCGTTTTTCTTTACCTTTTTCTGCGACCACTATTTCGTGAGGAGAAAAACTAACGCTTGTTTCATAGGTTATAAACGTCATGGATTCATTCAAAGATGCATTTGCACAAAATACAAAACCCATTGCACGGCCCTTTTAGACACAGCAATATATGAAATCAAATTACGAATCACAACGTCTGTTTTATGAACGTATGGGTAGGTACTTTATTTTAACGCCCATAAATATTCCTAAAAGAAAAAGAGTGTCAGCATCCAGGAGGCAAGGTTGTGGTTATAACTTCTTCCGTCTGTTCTTGTTGGGTCGTCTCTGCCGAAGTTGTTTATATTTGGCCATCCATGTTATTCTTGCACCACGAGTAATATACTTGCTGTTTGTAAGATGAATGATCAGTTCCGCATGCATTACCATATACCCTGTCACATTCTGGAGGTACATCACCATCAACAGCGTTGCTGTGAAGATAGAGCTCACAGGCGTGCCCTATAAAGAAAATTAGTACTAGTTATTCTTACTGACATCATCGCTGGAAAGGAACTTGCCGTTTATCAGTGAGCAAGGATTAAGGTGTTTTTTTACGGCATGCCTATAAAATGTCCCGGTTTTACAGACTGAAATCTCTCAATAAAATATACACTGAAACTTTACGTTTTCAAGAAAGAGAAACTATTGCCCCCAAGGTGTAAACACTACATACTTGAAGGCTATAGATAACACATGATTGAGCTGATCTTAAAAAAGTGCCTTAAAATTTTCAGTATTTTATTATTTCACACAATTAAATTTGTATCACGTACCTTGGTGCTAAAGGTTTAGCGTAATGCCTAACACTGAAGAAAATGTATTCTAAAACGTAGCGTCTTAACACAGCGCGACAATATAGATACTTTTGGAAACGAGGGCGAAATCGCTCCTGCCAAAACTACGAACCGCGCCGGAAAAGGTTAATTCTGTAATGGTCTGTGCTAGTCTGTGCCAAGAGGCTCATTAAGAAAAATTAGTAGCTTTCAGTATAATTACATAATAATTTACCGTTTAGTTTTCTAATATGTATTAATTAACTTTAAAGCTATTGTTTTAATTAAAATATTGATGGGAATCATTGAGAACTACTAAATCCACCAACATTAGAATTATATGAGGTACTCGCAGCATTTTACGGCGTTCCAAAAAAATTATACAAATGGACGCGTTTCTAAGTTTATGTTTTTTATCGAAGTGCATCTCCCTGCCAGCAATCCCACATCCTGTGGCCAAAACGCGCAACGAACGGGCGCCATCACGCATCGTACGTATAAGAGGCTAGATGAGAAAGCCTCCGAACTTTCACACGAGTTTTGCCTTTTTGGCGTCGGTGCCAGTGTGTCGACTCACCTTTGCGTGAGACGCGTGGACGCGCACGCACATTGCCCGTTTTGACTAAGGGGAGCGGAATGCTGGCGCGGAGATGTGCTCCGATAAACCGAATCAAAATGAGAATTATTTTGGAACGCCATAAATGATACTGCGCGTGCTGTATATCATTGTAATGTGGGTGAATTTAGTAGTCCTCGATGATTCGCACCCAGTTAATAATTAAAACGATACCTTTAAAATTAAACATTAAAAATTTAATTACTAAATGTAATTGATTACGCAATAGTGCTGAAGACTAATCAGTTTTCTTAATGGGCCCTTTGGCACAGACTACTACGGCATCAACCGATGCGTAGATGCGTGCGATACGTAGTTTTCGCTGAAGCGATTTGGCCCGCGTTTCCAAAAAAACATCCTGATACTTTATATGTCAAAGATTACACTGTCCAAAAATTACAAAATGAAAAATGATAAGTTCAATTTCCACTCGTGAGAACTTTGATTATTCGAATGCTCTACGGGCATGTGTGAATTGTATCATTGAGTGCTGCTTTTCAATGACACCCGGTATGCAGATCTATTTATTCCATCTCCCTCTCATCTAGCCTCTGTTCCGCTATGGTCATGAGACAAGGCGCCAACTCGTGACATTATGAAGCAGGATTTCGACCCCACCGATCTTTTTTTTTTTTTTTTTTCAAGATCGGAAACATATAAAATGACTTTTCTTGTTTTTTCTTTAAATTTCTATGAAATGTTATATTATAATTTTTGCCTTCATTGCCCGAGATACAAGCAACACTTCTGCACTTCTACTTTTTCTAGAGGCCATGAGCTAAAGCTTGGTGAGCCCAAGAGGTTGCGTGTTTTAGCCGTCGCAACAAAATGTACTGATTAGAATGCAATATTTCATGATCGCAAAAACCTTAGACGGAGGAAGACAAAATATAGGTTCACACACGCAGAATATGTCTCGTTTTGGCATATAGTATTCCCCCCCCCCCATATTTTTCAAATAAGTAAGGTCCTTTCTTCTTTTTATAATGAGGATTCACTAAATTTGTTGCTTTTCAAGCATCATTTTAGGAATCAAAATGGCTTTAAGATTGTACAAGGAACATCCTTTTAGAATTTGTGTTTTTTTTTTTATTGAAAATAGCACTTTCTTTTCATGGTTTGTTCACTGTTTAAATATACTTGTGTTCTTTTTAATTCCAGGCACCTTTATTGCAACCAAACACTCTAAAAATATGGGGACGTACACTCTGCACCGAATCAAACAAACGGATAAACGAAGCGAAGGTACCCCCGAATTTTATTTATTAGGACTGTTCATATGCGCCGTCAAATCATATAGAGTTTTTTTTTCAATTTGAACTGTCCTTAAAAAGTAGGTAATCGGTCATTACATAGATACCATCTTTACTCTCTGTTTAGAGGATTAGGCAGATATTAGATGGGGAGAACCGTAACTTTTAGTTAGCAAATTAAGTGAAATTTGTTCTCCAAGAATTTAATGGTTGGACTTTTCGTGATGTTGTAAGTGCAGTTTTGGAAGCAGTCATTATTGCTGATGACAGGCAACTCGTAGTTATATCGAAAGCGTGAATTCGGAGTTCCCACCAGCAACAAGCTACACGTTCTCGCTACGTTGGAGAACGAACGGAGCAACCGCACCGACAGACCAATCACTGGTCGAGGAGAGCTCGGCTGCGCGCGTTGGATGCCGGTCGCTGTTCCTGCTATCAGTGAAAAACATGGAGTCGGTGGTGATCGTTGACGTGGTCGGCGGGGTGAAAGCTCATCGTTCTGCGTAGAGACCCATCTTTGACTGCAAATTATCGCCATGTGTCGCGATGATAACCCAGCACGTCCAAGAAGGGAAGATCCATCTACTCGTGCGCCGATGTTGTGGCGGAACCCTCAAGACAGCAGAAACACTCGTGCCGTCGTGTCTTATTACTTCGACTGCAGTAGTGCTTTCTTAGCGTTTGTGTCCTCGAACATCGTCCGTATTTTTTATTTTGCGCATACCATGCGTGTGCTCAAGTTCAGGGTATTACTGGTGCGTACTGTTTTTAAAGGCGTGTATGAAGGAAGGGAATTTCGGCACGTTTTCATCGCTCAGAAAGTGATTAGTGTTAGCATTCCTGAACGCACACAACGTGCATTTGATCATGAAATCATATTTCTACGTTGCTATATCGCTGCTAAGATTACATTGGCTTTTGCAATCGTGGAAAACGCGAGTAGCGAGATTGCAACTATCGGTAAAGTCGTGTGTTAAAAGTCATGATCCTCCAAGACGGCGCACTGCACCTTTTCTTTTCCTTTTTCATCCACTCTGCCCAGCGAGCCTATCATGAAAAAAATAAACAATAATAAATATTGAGCCCATAGAAAACTGTGTGTCCATCTTTTGCTACGCCAGTGAGTGGCAGCGCGTCTCCTTTTTAGGGGCACCGCGGAAACAGCTGACGGCGGCGGCGGAGAAGTGGCCGCCGTGCTGACGACCTGCTGCGCTTGCTGCAGTGGTTGCAGGAGTGTGTACGCAGGGCGCAGAGCGGTTGTTCCGGTCGCTCCGGTCACAACGGACGCAGTCGCAGCTAACGCGCTCGTTGCAGATGTCCGAACCAGTCGATCACTCGCTCGCTATGCCGAAAGGCTGCAGTGTACCGAAGGGGCCGAATTACAGTTTGAGCAGTAGAGAGGTTAAAAAAAAAAAACTGCTGCAGTTTCACCGCTTGCCACCCGAGGAACCACGTCGAAGCACTTGGTGCAGGCTCATCGGTTTAAGGGACCCCGGGTCTAAGGTCATCCGTGTATGCTCGGAACATTCCTTACTTTGGAGTCGCCACTTCTCGTCCAATTCCGATGAGGAACTGGAGTCTTCGTCGGAAGACTCGCCGCTCTTTCCAACAAGCGTACCGGCGTATGGGACCAGTTTCATGCTGTCGCTGTAGCGCAACATATTTCATTGAATTTCGCTCAGCTGCGATGTGTCCATCGCTATCGCGGTGATGCGAGGCGCCGATGCAGGAAATATGGACGCTTTCGGTGTTTGCAAACAAGCGGCGCTTGACGCTGATTGGATACCCCCCCGCCACTTCCGGTCGAAGAATTTCCGGTTTTTTTCCGCGTGGTTTCCAAATGGTGCGTACGAGCTGGGGTGCCGATGTTTTGACCGGCGTGATAATTTTTAGTGTGCAGAGTTTTTACCCTTTCGCCTACGGAAATGTCAAGTAACTATTTTAAAGGGCTCGACATCGAGGCACAGAATCGGTATCGAGAGAAGTTGTCGTTCAGAGGCCATGAGCTGCCCGACCCGCTGGACGGTGATCTGGTACGGTTTAGCTTTTCTTCGGACTCCAGGAACTTCCCTCCAGTCACGGCAGCAGACATCTTCATGTATCTCGTGGAGGGAGTGTGCTTTTATACCAAGGAACAGTTCAAAAGCCACAAGATGGGCGAAGCATACAACGCCTTTGTGAGTGGAAAAGTGAAGCGGCTTGTGTCGTTCAAGGCAGGCAAGCGTGGGGAAGGCATCGTCGTCATTGCGGCAAATGTCGAGGCCAGTCAAACGCTAACGAAAGCATACCAACCGTGGTGCGTTGTCAAGGACGATGGAACTGTTACTTGTGCCCATTGCACGTGCATGGCCGGGTAAGTACTTCATTTGGTAGATCGTTTTTGGAGGCCCGCTAACGCTCCGGGCGTGCGCTTCAAACGTGATTCGAAGTGGGAGCGCGATCTCCCGCTAGCAATGTCGGTTCCTGTAGACACGATCTACTAAAACTCACGATTTCCTACTCCATTGTTCGATCTCGTGCGACTCTAAAGATAGCGACCAGTGTCTGGGTTTCCAATTTCCCTCCAGAATTTCGTTAAGAAAAAAAACGCGAGCGCTGTTTACCCACAAAAGCACTGTTCGACTAAGGTATTCGGATGTATCATTGGCAAACTGGGCGCACGTATCTACATAGTGGTAATGATTTTGAGTCGCTATGCATAATCAAAGTATAACTGTATGTAATTACAAATTGTCACCATGTCATGGAACTTGATGCTATGCAGTTCTTCGAAGTTGCACGGAATTTTCTTTAATCTAATGGGCGCTTTTATGGTGTTATGCTCGTCACATTCGACAACACATAGAGCTTCATGCTTTGCTTGCATTTTCTGGGTTCTTAATAAATCATGCTTATGCTGTTGTGCTTTTCAGCCTGGGGGAATGCTGTACTCACGTTGCTGCTCTACTCTTCAGCGTTGAAGCAACTGTGAAGTACGGGCTAAACAACCCATCACCGACTGATGTGGCATGCAGGTGGATTGAGGTGTCAAGAAAAAGTGTAGTAAGCCTTTCATGATTTCAAGTCTTCACTTTTGCTCTGTCACGTCAGTCGTTTTTTCAGAACTGCAAGAACTAACTGCTAAATTGCATGCAGGCAGCACCAGTTAGCGACATCATATTCTTCAAGCCAAAGGTAGGACAGGCTGTGATTCAGGTTGCCCCGAGACCATGGGGACCTGTACCGACATGGACAGACGAACAAGTTCGCGGCTTCATGCAATAAATAAAAGTGAGACAATTGAAAAAAATTTATTTTCAGCTCATAAGTCTTGTGTCTTGTGTCTAGCCATCCAAAATATCCTGACTGGGTAAGTGTGCATGACTACACTTAAAATCCGGGGTTCAACCCCCAAACTCCCAGTTAGGGGGTTGGCCAGTGATGTTTGCATTACGCATTGTCACCAACCAATGTTAACTTTAATCCGGTTTTTGTTCTCATAGGCATTAGCCCCAAAAACGCTTGTGCTGAGCTCGATCACGGACAGCGAGGAAACGGACTCCGCTCCTGAAGCAGCTGACCAAGAACCAGAGAGACCGGCCAAGCGCAAGGAGACGCCCTCACAGTTGCCACTTGGTAGTATTTACCAAAGCATGGACCTAAAAGCAGCCAAGGAAGTTCGGCTAACAGATGCACATTGCGCTGAGATCGAGAAAGCCACTCGCGGGCAATCAAAATCCCTCAGATGGAAGCAAGAACGGAAGGGCAGAATAACAGCGTCTGTCTTGGGTCGTGTGGCTACATGCCAGAGTGGTTCCGATGGCCTTGTAGCGGAGGTTATGGGGTATATAAAGGCACCTCGTGTTTCAAACCTCCGTTGGGGTTCCGAAAGAGAACCAGAAGCTAAAGGAGCATTCATTGCAAAGGAGTCCCTGAAACATAAAGACCTGCAACTAAGTGAGTGTGGTGTGTTTGTTGTAGGAAGCCTGCCCTTTCTAGCTGCATCTCCCGATGCCATTGTTTCTTGTGCATGCTGCGAGAAGGCAGTCCTGGAGGTCAAGTGTGCTGCATCAATGTAAGGTGCTTCCCTCACTAAAACGTCTAAGCGTTTACCTTATCTGGGTGAGAACCTGCAGCTGATGCACGATCACGATTATTATGCCCAAGTACAAGCACAAATGGCGGCCACGAAGCTCCGTCGAGCATACTTTGCTGTTTTTACGGGACCTCCTGTAAATATTGAGGCTATAACCTTTGATGAGAATTTCTGGGCAGCTGCAAAACTTAAAGCAGAGAGGTTTTTTTTTAATCACATCTTTCCAGAACTGCAGTCCATGCGAATCTTCAAGCAAATGGAATGTGCGAGGACAACATGCCACTGCCATGGCGCTAGGTCGGGCCGTGTTGTTGAATGCTTACTTTGTTGCGACATTTTCCATCTAAATTGTGTAAAGCTTAAACGCACACCAAGATCATGGGTGTGCTCTGCATGCCAAATTGTCAGCCATACTGGCGACGACTAAATGTCAGCACAACTTGTTCGAACTTATTTTTTTCTTGGTGTTGCTGCATGTAATTAAGTTGCATAGCCTTGAATGTTCACTTTGTTGCAACAATTTCTATCTGAAGTGTGTAAAACTTAAACGCACACCAAGATAATGGGTGTGCACTGCATGCCAAATTGTCAGCCATACTGCATGGCGACAACTAAATGTTAACACAACTCGTTTGGACTTTTTTTTTTTTGGTGCTGCATGTAATTAACAGTTTTAAGAATATCTTTTTGCTGCTCGGCTCTGATGTTACTAGTCAAGTATGTTTATAAGTTATTTTTACAGCTCAAAAGTGCCTCGAATGTACTATACACATACAAAAAGTCATGAACAATTTGACGAACAAGCATGTACAGCAAAGTACCAGTGAATATTTTGTAATATTATGTTCATGAGGGACTTAAATTATAAAAAAGCCAAAGCCTGTCAAGTTGGCAGTCTGAGTTCAGGTTTTATTTGTTGCAAAAAACTTTGGTTGGGTCTAGTTTATGTAATTTAAAAGGTTAAAAGTACAAACTGAAGCACGGACGAAATAAGACACGTACAACATGGACAGGCGCAGGCCTGCCCTTGTCGTACGTGTGTCTTATCTCATCTGTGTTTCACTTTGCACTTTCATTTGTCACATGTAATAAGTAGTGAAGAAAATTATGCACCCAGCAACCAAAAGCAAGCGTAATAAAAATGCTTGTATTTACCGATCAATGCAGTCTAGCACTCAAGAAATCATTATAAGGCACACTGACTTCACACTTCACCACGTGTTTCTTCCTTTGCAATGAAAACATTCAGTGATGCACAGCCAAGCGCTTGTGGCTGTTGATAGCAGTTGGCACACTCTAAAAAAAAATGGAGGAAAAAAGTAGCAACGGCGCGTCTTCCTCCCTTCTACTGACGCGCCCCCAAGCGGACACGAGAAGGAGGGAGGAACGAGACATTTTCCTCCTTCTCCAGGCAGACTGGAGAAAGCTTTCGCCCTCCCGACTCAACTTCTTTCGGTTTCGTTTTCGAGCAGGTCGCGCACGTTGTTTAATAAATGCTGTTGAGGTGATTGAGCTTCAGCGGCAGCGAAGGCCGCCTGTAATTCCGTCTTCTAGTCCAAACGTGCAGAGCATTTCGGTTGCATTGACGTTTTTATCACTAATTTTATGAAACGAGCAAACGAAGCCGCTAGAAACGGCGAAGTTCCGGAGCAGTGCCAGCAGCGCCACGTACACTGGGAAAGATGGCCGTCTCCGAATTGCGGGGCTCACGCGGAACTACAGTAGCGAAACCACGCGGAACTGTGTCGACGTTCTCGACGTTATGGAAATCGCAGGAACTGCGTCCAAGACAGGCAGGTTTTGCTGCCGGCTGCCTTTCTTGCTGAGCTCGGTTCTGTTTTCCGATGCCGAGTGCGACCGGCGTTCAACGTGGTTCTGTATTTGTGCGTGTCAGCAACATAGCAGCAACATCGTGATGGCAGTGTTGTGGGTTGTGAACAGAAGACTGGAATTATCGCCGATGTGACCGTGTGTTCGCGTATCAGTGGTGTAACAACAAGATGAGATGACGTAAACTGTCGGGCATTGATGCCGCTGGTCGGGCCGTGATCGGACGGGGTGGGGTGTCGCAGGTTGACATTCCGCTTTACATTAAAAAGTTTAATACCACTTCAGGGGTTGGGTGCAATCGATCGACGTGCGGATAGTCATGTTGGAACGCTGGTCTGAACAGTAAGCTCCTATCGTACAGTGGCCAATGTGACTGTCGGTTGTCTCGTGCCCGAGAGCGATTGCGCTCTGGGGAAAGGACTGAACAGTACGAAATCATGACGGAAAGTAGGTATATTTACAGTGTGGAATTTTAGCATGAAAAAAAAAATAGTAGGTAAAATCGAAAAAAAAAGCTACCCTTTATTTCGCTATTTAAATATACTACGGTCCCTGGAGAAACTGCCCTCAAAGTGGCGCGCTGGGATGCTCGTAAGAAGTTTTCGAGCTCGCCACGGCGTAGCTCCGTACACTTAACACCTGCCGCAAGTCGCGGCTTTGACTGCATTCAAGTTGATCGAAAAGCGATCTCTCAGCCCGTGAAGCATCACTTCCAGCTGAGTGAATATCCGCTCTACAGAGATTAATTCAAGACGGCAATTGCAGCCTTGCGCGAACAGCACAAATAGAAAAAAAAAACACTACAATAGAAATAGAGGCTACGACGTGCCGCGCGGGGAAACAAACTCATGGCTTCGAACCGCATTGGAGCGGCTTGATTTATTGGATTTCAAATATTTACGGCATGATCGAGCGTTCGCTTTTTAATAAGAGATTCATCCCTTGAGTCATTCAAAATACTGTCAAAGGTATGACATTGCTAGAAAAAAATCAACATGCTGGGAATATTTTTTATTGCTTATTCAGTCACCGAAAAAGTCCGTACGTTCAAAACGACCAGTATAAAAGACGGAAAAGCAGAGCTCGGGTGTAGCGTTCGGGTTAGTGTGCCGTTGAATTGATGTTTGTATGTGCAGTGTATGTGCTCAGTGTATGTTCACGTGGTGCTTGTAGTACGTGTAATGTGAGTAAAGGAGAGGTTCCTGAAGATCCGTAAGCGCAATAGTGGGCTGAAGAAATAAAAATATTTTTTTGTAGAACTGAATTGGGCAGTACCTAGCGCCACCTAGCCTAGCTACTTGCAATTACTCTGCTTGACCCTGCCATCTAGTGGCAAGCGATTTAACCTTTCACGCTACGCGATAAACAGTGGCTTCGAGTTAGTTCTTTTGAGAGCGGCTTTTGGTTTCGCGCATTGGGTTTGCCGTTCCTCCGTGATGTGCGGTTGACGAAGTAATAGTGACTCGATGAACACCAAAGGTAAGACGTAAAGTGCGCGAAGTAACTGGGTATCGGTTGTCTACGTTTAACATCGCAGTGCTGTCGACGAGAAGACTGAGTAACTGCTTTCGAAACGCAAGTTTCTGTACCTGTGGGGGGAATCTGGCTTCGGAAATAAACACAGTTCGCGGAAAGCTCGTGTTACGATTTTATTTGCTGCTCCTCTCGTCCCGTACAAGAGACGTAGCGTCCTCGTTAAGCCTTATTGAGCTCGATTTGCTCGATTCAGGGCCGCCATAATGAGATGCAGGCGACGGAGGAACTTTGCTCCCCTGCTTCAGGGACGAAAGTTCCTCTCTTTCTGAAGGAACATAGGTTACAGGACCGTTCCTCCCCTAAGGGAGGACTATCGATACCCTTTTTTCTAAGAGTGCAGGTTGACATGCTCAGCACACACAACCACTAATTTGTCCAGGGTTGCATAGCCTTCAACGCCGGCTGTTCTCGCAAGCTTTCCTGGCGGCTGTTGATGATAGGAGTTTGCAGGTTGACAAGTTCAAGTTCACCACACACAACTGCTGACTTGTCCATGGTTGCCTTCATTGCCAGCTGTTCTCACGAGCTTTCCTAGCGGCTGTTGATGAGAGGAGTTTGCAGGTTGACAAGCCCGCCGCACACCGCTGCTATCTTGTCAATCGTCACGTAGCCTTCATCGCCGGCTCTTTTCACGAAACTTACGGGCAGCTCAGTCTGGAATAATCTAAAAACTTTCAGCTTTCGTATTGCTCTCTCAACATGGATGCGGACGCTGGAGAGTTTCCTTGACGCAGTAACTACAGCTCCAGGTAGTTGGGTGCGCTTCTTTGTTAGTGAGGGCATCAAAAAGGTTGCGCCTCGAGCTGCAAAATGTCTTCACAACGGAACCCTCTGTCGACAAGAAAGACATCTCCCTCTTCAACCATGTCAAGTAGCCCACTGTGCAAGGTTAGCTCCTTGTCGGAAACCCTGCCCCCCCAGGCTTTCGAAACAAATGTGATTGCTCCTGACGGGGATACCACAACAAGCAGCTTGATGGTATTGTGGTGTTTGTAGCTAGAAAAAGTTTGACTTCTGGCCTTCATTACAGTCGGTCTCTAGATGAATACTTCCGTGCAGGCAATTATTCCCCTGACATGGTCAAATAACGGGTCTCGAAATGCTCGTGGACGATGGGTTTGAATTGACCGTCGAGATGGCCAGATGATGAACTTCTTGAGATTCTCTGCCAAAACGTCGAGCCACGAGTGGAAAATTACACTTACAGTGCATGCTGAGATGCCAAATCGACATGCCAGGTCTTGTGTTAGAAGACCTAGTCGCAGTCGCATGAGCACTAGGATCAGTTGCTGCTCTGGATCTAGGCATGTCCTGTATGGTGGATTCCAGATGGACAGCACAAACTGCAGCAAGGCATTAAACATGGCTGTAGACACTAGCCCCGTGTAAAACTTCACAGTCTTGTCAGACTGCATGACCATGCTTTTGGTAACTTCCGGGAGGTTGCGTGGCTTCTTTTCCTCCTCAAGCTGAGCAATCTTCTTTTTAGCGACTGCCAAGTCCTGTTCCAAACTAATGATGCGCTCTTTTAATGATTTGTTCTCCAAAATCTGGTTTGAGATGTCCTGCAGAAAAAAGCGTTGCTTCTGTCATTGCGTCACATGACTTTTCAACATTGTCCTCGTGGCCAACACTCTCAACGGTGACTGTTGGAGGGCCAGGGTCCACTGCAGGCGGGCCACTTGGCGCATGCTTGTTCTTAGCACGCTGGTACCGTGCTGTCTTCTGCTCGAGGTTCCCTCGAACTCGAAAAGGGAACAGTGTAGGGACATAGTCAGGATGACTTGCATGAGAAGATGGCCTGCCTGAAAGACATAAATGTACAGACATTACAAAATGCATGCAAGCGTGCAGTAGAAACTGTAACAGTTGTATATTAACTCTGCAGAAGAGTTTTACAGTAAACAAATTGTGGGACGGGAAACTGCTGAGAACATGTTGATAGAATTTCCTTCATTGAACAAGGGCAAAGGAGTAATTTATGGCACGAATTCATGGTCCTTTAAAGATAAAAAGTTATGGTAAGAAACTGACACCCCCTGGCGTTTTATGCCATTTTCTGTTACTGTATTTTGTGCCACGGACACGCACGTGAGGAACTTTTTACGTGTGTAATTTAAAATGTGGTGGCTGTAGTAATGTGTAAAAGAGAAAGTTAACGTCACATCACATCACGCGAGTTCACTGATTGGGTAGCAGTTGCCATTGTTATAAAATCAATAAAAGGCGAGCGATCCGGCCGATCGCTTGAGGACACGCTCAGATCGCGACCCGAACGAACGTGTCTGGTGGCCTCGTCCTGCGGGATCTGATGTCGTCGGAGGAATTGCCGCTCCGAAATGACCGGCCGTTTCCCGGAACCCACAACACAGCCCGGTGAGTCGGACCTTACGCATCCAGCGATGTCCCGGCGAACCTGCCTTTAGGTCAACGGCACCTCATCACCCCGCAGACTAGTTGGCCAGCGCGCGCTCTTATAATACTACAGTGACCTAGCTGCTTTCCTATGTATGCTTTAGTTCTCCCAAACAAGAGCAGTGCAATGTTGCACGCGAAGCCACATTACACAACCTGAAACTAGGCTCCGATCGAGGTTCTTTTGGACAGCAGCTGCATCAGGGGGAAGTGCGTCGCCCAGCTTGTCAGCGCTTTCGGTCTAAGCGCTTATCCTCTAGCGAACGCACACGCGAAATCCGAAATGCACTCGTTCCTAGCTTTAGCTACTGTCGATAACCACCTGGAAACGGAGTCGGTTGCACGAACGGATGATTTTTCAGCGCATCATAAGTGCCCGATGGCTCGTGACGCGGCCTCGACCATCTAAAGTCGACGAATACGTCCCCATAATCTGGCATAGTCCGCGACAGCAACTTCTTGAGCCATCAAGCAGCAGTCTTAGCTTTTGAAATTAGCCAGGGTCCATTAAACGCGGCTAAACCGGCTGACTTACGATTGCACTCCCGACTCCCGAGCATCTCGGGCGATGTTACGGGACGCTTGTTTGCGTGCGAAATGTTTTGCAACGCTAACGTTCGAGACACCACACCGTGGCAGCGGATGATAAAATGTAAATTAAATACTTGCCTTGAACGAAGTGGGCAGAACAAATCTGCGAGCTCTTAGTAGGCAGTCAATTGTCCCGTCGAACCGCTGCAATCCAGGCTTTTCTTCTCTCGGTTTCTGTGGGGAACCTAAATGTTCGTACTTGCGAAAGAAGGTTCGTTCCAGATCTCAGACTGCACCCTGGTACAATGCAGCAAGGCCCACGTCGTGCACGGTTCAAGGGAGATGACTTACACGCCGAAAACATCGTCCCCACCACAGCACCACAGGTCCCCAATACGAATACGCGCACGAAGCTGAAGAAACCGGAAGTTTTTTGGGAGCACATCCGGTTGGCATACGCTAGCGCGCCCTGGCGGCACGGACCTCGGCGAAACCGTCTATATGTCGGTGGCATCGGCACCATCAGTGCAGTAAAATTCTGTACTGAAGCCTACCGGTACATCGTCAGATCGCCGCTCTTATTGTTCTACTGCCGAGAGAACTTCCGGTGCCGGTGCCTGAGCACGTCACGGCCGTCGCGAATACGCCGCGGCTTGTTTTTCGGTGAGTTTGAAAACGTTAGTAGACCGACACAAAAACGGATGCGTGTTCGGTGTGCAGCGAACATTTAAGTTTAATATAAAAGTTATACGGCAAAAGTAAAAAAAAAAAGTCATTTCATGGTCCCTTTAAACTCAAATTTTTACTGTCAAGATTATTTTTAATATAATTTAACAAAGGTTTGGTCAGACGTGAAGTTAATTCAAAATTCCGAAAATAAATTTCCGAATTAATTACTCGTGCACTTTACAAAAAGCAGTAGTACCATATTACGGAAAAAGGTAATTAGGTTATTGCCGGCAATGAGGCTAGCAATTATTTTGTTGCCTTTTCTTTTCTCTTTTGTCTGTGATTGCAAATTTTTAAATGTCTGATCGTCCTGTAAGCGCAGTTAGATGGCTCATGCTTGCATTACTTGAAGTTGATTGAATATTTTTGTTCCATTCTGCGTCAACGTTTAAGTGTGATTATGTTGAGGGTCTTGAATATCTACCGAGTGCCACCACCGTGCACATGGTGTTTTTTCTGCTGCCTTTGACTCACCTCGTGGCAGTTCTTAACACTGTTTACAGCAGATAAGAATAGTCAGATATTTAATTTTAATTTCCTTGTTCGCATGGGAACCTCAAGTGGGGCTCTTTATTTTTTTTCTTTGTGTCTGTGGCGTTCGTGCATTCCCGAGAGAAAATTGAGGGTATACTTGGTGTAAATAAATTAGTTACTTTGGCAAATATTTATATATTCACCGAAGTTCGGCATTCGGAAGTTAGTGCTGGCAATCATGGGAGTCGGCTGTGGTGCGAAATCGCTACTCACCTGCTACAGTAATTGTACCCCTTGACTCAGATTTGTTAGTCACCTAAGTAAATCCTGGTGACAAGTTTAAACATGGATGGTGAATACGAAGTCCCTACTAAGTTACAATATTCACCCTCCATGGGATAATTTAGTTGTATTTAGTAGTGATGTAAATTTACTATCGAGAGTGTTATCGATAGTTTCTTCATTATTGATAGTTCACTCGACTATCAATATTCGACTATCGTAGAAATATCGATAGTCGGCTATCATGAAAATCTATAGCATACTATCAATAGTTCACTATTGTGAAATTGTTTATCGTCGAATATAAATAAAATAGCGATATCCATATATTGTAATGCTATCGATGGGTTTTTATTAGGTGACGGACGAAGAACATCCAGGAAATTTCGTGTAGCTCGGAGAAAATGCAACTGCACTAACGGCTTCAGCATAATTATCGAGGAACGATCTAAAACGTATTGAAAAAAAATTCCAAAACGGTAGAAATTCTTCTTAGAAACTATTTACAATAATATTATAAAATAGATTATTGTATACTATTGAAAAACTATGAATAAAAAATATCAACTTGATAGGTTGTCAAAGAAGTTTTTTTTTCTGTTTTAGAGTGCTTTCCAGGGTGTGTCGTTTGCTTTTTAAGAGCTCAATCAGAAAAATGAATATTGCTGTAGCCTCTGATAAGTAAACTATATATGTGTTGCATAAATCCCGAACCCTGCTTGAATATAAAGCTAACGATGGTGATCAAATGTACACTGTATGGACATGACTTTACCCGTTTTCGAAACAAAGAGGTTTTGAGAATGAAAGAAAACATTTCCTTTCGGGTTCACAATATATTTTAACTGAGAGAATGCCTCATTGACAACAATATTGTTACTTGAATCACAAAAAATAAATTTCGTTCTTATCATTTATTTTTGATTCAGTTAACATCGTGTTCCCAAACATACAGTATTTAAAGAATGGAAAAAATAAAAGCATCAGTAAAAGAGTTTTCTCGGTATAAGCATTTTCTCTGGCATGGTCAATATGAAGTCAGCACAACAAAACCTCTTTTACATTTACTGAATCAGATATAGTTATTTATAGATTAAATGACGGCCTCTGTATTTTGAAGTTGTTTTTTTATACCAACAGGTAAACATTTTCCCAGCCACCGTTATTAAGCTCTGCCAAAATAGAACCGAAAAAAGTGTCAACATATTATGGTGCACGAGCCTAAATCCTTTGATCCAGTGGTTCCCAAATGGGGGTCCGCGAAACCCTCAACAAAATTTTTTTTCTTTTTGTTTTTGTTTAAGCGCGACTGTGCCACGTATTGATGAACTGACCAAAATGAAGTGATGTGGCACCTTTGTTTTATGTTTTTCTTCTACGTAGCAATAAAAGGCACCTGTTTCATGCTCCAGAACTGTTAACTTACTTACGTACCCCCCCCCCCCCCCACCCCCCCCCCGCTGGAAGGGGTCCCCCCATCACTGCCAGCGGTCCGCAAGGGGTCCCCGACACATCCATGGCTGGGAACCACTGCTTTGATCAACGGCTAATTCCTGATTTCCGGAAATTCGTTGTAAACAATGATTAGGAAAAAAAAAAAAAAAGATCCTTGGCAGAGTGTTTACCTTAACCTGTCATTGGTTAGGGCTATGAAAAGAAATATGTGTCAATTGAATAATAAAAAAAAGCATAAGCCTGAAACCACCTTGCGAAAACCTTGATGCTAAATCTCTTCAGCGAGTGCTCTCCAAGACAAGCAAATACTGAATATACTGAAGAGTTTTACAAATGTGGGCATACTTAAGTGCGAAGCCTAATATCTGAACCCCATGAATACACAAAACATGTGCTCAGGAAAACTAGCAAACCGCCAGTTTTGTTTACCTCTATATTAAATGCACGAGAATGAAACTCTACGTTTTGTTTCCCATCAATTTCATGTTTTTTTCCCCAAACCATGCCTTGTCTGCCCATACATATCCGTCGTCATTCCATTTGGGGTAGTGCTTTAATTATTTGTGAACTTGATAGTTTTCTGAAAGCTGACTTTCGATAGTTACGATTTATTTTGTTTTGTTTTACGTGCCCAAAACCTCTTAGTCCACGATAGTGGACAAAAACGCAACTGTTGATAGTACCATCGATAGTGCTATCGATTGTACACTATCGATAGTTATCGACACAATCGATAGTTTTGGAAAAATTAATGATACTATTGATATTTAATTTTTTGATAGTTTTGCATTACTAGTAGTTTGTCAACAGCTAAAGTGGAACGAGTCCTGTCTGGTGAGTAGGGCTGATGCTGTTTAACGATGACATCAGTGGTCCATCAAATGCCCCAAATGCGTCTTAAGAAAACCAAATATTTCTTCAGAATTTTTTTAATGGGGGTAATAGGCTTTAATTTCATATCATATGATTTCCAGATTTCTTTGGTTCCAGGCAGGCAGTGCAATCTACCCGGCGGCTGTCAGCTCAAGCCTAATTGATGTGCCAAGTTACGTGGGAGTGGAGGCGAAACACCTCGAAGCCGCGCCACCTGCTGAGGCAGTCCTGGTTGCATTCTGCCTGTGTTTCATAAGGCGAAACACTTCGAAGCCGCGCCGCCTGCTGAGGCAGTCCTGGTTGCATTCTGCCTGTGTTTCATATTTTAGTTCGAATGTTATCA
>JABSTQ010005545.1:0-69378 GCA_013358835.2 Ixodes persulcatus | reverse complement strand
CCCTGCGTTCGGAAAATTTTTGTCGATTCAGCCGACGATGAACGTCACTGTTCGGCACGACGACGCGAGCAAAGAAATTTACCATTCTTATCGTTTTCCTAGATGCGCCATCCGCGAGTCCCACGTTGAACCCTTGCGACCGAACCGTAAACGCCTAAGAAGAGAAAAACTCCGATTTTACAAATTACTGCCGGTTAAGGACATCTCTATCCAGATGCACGACGCCGTTTTCATAGGCACATTTTAACCAGTTCCCTTCCCCGATCCCCATCACGAACCCACCACGCAAGCCGGCCGACGGCCGAGGTCAACCTGTTGTTTCCGAACACTTTTTCCGATCGCTTATCCGTAATAGCTACCTTTGTAACACAAGGCGCCGGCGTGTACACAGGGCAGAGTCAGGGAAACGTGCAGCCGCCGTCCCAGGCACGCTCGCTGCGGCAGCCCCGCCAAGCGGCCCGCCGCATCGATCCCCTCGTGAGACCGGTCCCCTCTCTGGCTCCCTCACTCGTGTATCACCACGTGTCCGCACTCTTCTCGGATGCTGTTCGCGAAACATAAGCCCGCCTCCAAGCGAGACCAGCCCAAGTGCGTCAACAAGATGTGTTACGTCACGGAGCTTCCCGGCCTCACGAATGACACAGCGCATCTCGACCGGATTTACCAGTGACATGCAGTGGATGTGCGGCGTGCCATCCACGACCCTTTTCGGCTGAATGAGACGGCTATGTCACGTAAATAATTTGCGACCCGAGTGGTTGTCAATTAAACATCGTAACTCGCCTTCGATAACGTCAAACTGCAAAAGGTAAAGCTGCAGCTGAGAAAAACAAAGAAACAAACAAATACACGAATGTCGGCTTTTTTTTCTAAATTCGAAAGCGGCACCGCTACTTTTCACTACAGGTACAAACAGCGCTTGCGTATGACTAAACTTGCTAAAACGAGACAATTTACTTTTTTCTTACGTTGTTTTAATGGAGAGCGTGGTACTGATGAGGTCGATCACTCAAAAACTGTGAGTTTGACGAGCTTAGAGTTCTTGTAGTATTTGGTGGCCACTGGCGCTTGGATTACGGTAAAACGAAGTGCAGGGGAGCATTGCGCATACGTGCTGTCTTCCTATAGTCGGATACAAGAATGCGCCGAAGGAACATTACCGCGTATGCCAACCACGACACCGAATCGCTCCGCACTGCAGCCAGCTAGGAGCCCTAATCCACTTGGCGAAAACGTCGGCGAGAAACCCGGCGGCTATGATTGGCCGGGGCCGAGGTCAAGTCGGCGTTGGCGAATGACGGCCGCCAGAATTTTCGCCGAATTTGTCGCCAAGGGTACACATTAAGGCCCCAGTAGATATAGTAAATACAATCACGACGAACTATATATCCGTGAGTGGAGCGCGACGTGCGCCTCGGCCGAGGACTATTTGCGCATCACGGTGGAAGAGTGACTGGCGTTAATCAGGCTGTGGGAGGACCATAGAGAAATATAGTACTACGTAAAGAGTGGCCACTCGAGCCGTTTCGCGGCCCAGGAGTTAGGGACTCTACTGGCCGTTAGTAGGCGCAACAGTGCCACTTATTTTGAACATTTGTCAGATATATAATATTAATAAATAACTTCATTGTATAGAGTAAACTTTTAAAATTATTACGAACTTTGAAAGCTTTCAAAAACGACTTCAATGGCTGTGGCTATGGCTGCCGCACGACGGTTGGTTTCGGAGTCGTGGACTCGACGGAGGCGGATACTTCGGCTGCTTGGTCTGTGTCTCTTGCCTCGTTGTGTGGGTTGAGTTGGTTCCGCGGCTTGTTGTCTCGTGCGGGTTTCTAGTCATTCTTCCGTTGCGGTCAAGGTATATGGTATATGTAAGAAGTATTGTGACTGTAGTTTCTTTGTTGACGGACATTTGCATTCGGTCACTGAATTTAGAAGCGACTGGGCCAGTCATATGTGCAAGCGCCTTTCAGCACATGGTCATATGTGCAAGCGCCTTTCATGGAACTTGGACGGTAACTTTTTTAAATGCCCTCCATCGTATTGCATTTGTCGCTGTAAGTCTCGCTGTAATACAGTACTTTTTTCCAGTGTACAACTGCTGACGCGTTATTCATACATTTTGCATGTGTATTGTTATTTTTGTAATGTATGAATAACATACATAACTTCGTGTCTTCAGAGTTGATGTTTGTTTTGCTTGTCATAGTTACAAAAATAAATAATTTTGTGTGTCAATACCTGGTGTCGTCCCATGTCGTCCCTTCAAGAGAGATAGCACAAATGTGAAAATATCCTTTTCGGCGTGCGGTCAGTTTGAATTATATGTAGCGCCAGATGACTTTTCTTCTGCAGTACAATTAAGGTATGCTTATAAAACAATTCTATTTTAAACAAAAACCATGCTAGTAACAATAACACTGACTCGCTAAACTAGAGGGCGCATGCTACTGCCCGATACAAAAATACCGCCAGAATTCGCCTTGAATCCATTCATTCATCTGGCCAGCGGTTACTGCATATATCCATCCATTGAACACTCAACTAGGGACTATACTGGCCGCTGGGTGCGCTCGCTGACGCTGAATTGGGCCGCTGGGGCCTATGGAAGTGTACGCTCTTTACGTAGTACTATATTTCTCTATGGGAGGACCGACTACCGCATTCTTAACAGGTGTCCGACGATGGATGCTAACTTCCGCGTACTTTCTGAAGGGATGGGGAATACAAGTCTTTGTCCCATTTAGCAATGAATGGGAATAGCGGTGTCATCCCCTGACATGTTTCGCATATGACAGAGAAAACGACGCTATAGACCCCTTTCAAAAATCACGTGCCAATTATTAGAGGGTCGGAACCACTTCACAATGGCGGAGCGACTGCATCGAGGAACCTGCAAGTCATTCCATAAGATAGCGAACGGACGGGGCGCGGTCAACACTACGAGTCGACCATCCAATCAAACAGCGTCGAAAGTGAAACGTCACTGCGATCATCCCCTTTTTTAATGGGTGTTTTTTTTTAGTGTGCCGTGACGTTGAGGTTTTAGTCCGCCATTGTACAGGGATTTCACAGCTGCGAACAGTGTACCGTATTTTGAAAGGGGTCTATTGGGCTGGAAATCAAATAGTCAGGCCTCTAGCGGTTAACTTCGGACGTCGGAACAAAGAAAAGTAAATGATTCGATTATTGCTGGCGCAACATTCTTTTTTTTTCTGACGCAGCGTTTGTTTCTTTCTGACGCAGCGACATATCTTAACGCTCCATCAGCATCCGGCTGGTTCCCCTGCTCAAACAGGGAGTCAAAAACTGTCCGAAGAATCAGCAGATCGCTGACGCAGCACTCGCATCTATACTCCGTGGCCCGCACTCGATCGAGATAGTCAAAGAAAAGAAAAGCCAGTGTACAGGCTAGCGTCGAATAAGCATCGAGCTGTGGGGAAATTCCCGGGGACTGTTTCCCTGGAACAATTTTAGGCCTGTGCGAATATTGCTTTGAATGGAATAGCGCCGTGCAATTTCAAGCTTTAACAATGCAAAAAAGAGTGGGTGTGTTGAGACGTTTTTTTCTTTCACAGCGAAGGCTGTGCTAAAAGTGGTGCAGCACTAATTGATTCAAGCCGCTATCGCTCATCCCTAGAGAAATGCCTTTCATTCACTCTGGATGCCTTCTTCACCAGAAAAAAAAAGAAAAAAAAAAAAGATAGCTGCTGGGTTTTTTGCGTTTTTCCCTGGACTCCACCTTCTGCCAGTTGTTGGGCACGATGCTTCGGCGGTACTTTCATGCGCAATAACCTCCGTGAACCTATATGGATATTGTTACGGGCGGCTCGACGACGTTACGGCTGCCAAGGAACAAACAGACCCTGTGCTGCTGGGAAAACGATATTTCATTTAAACCATCAACGCTCTTTTAAGCAGTTTGTAGCCAATCAGGTGTGACCAAAATATGAAGAAGTGAGCGTTAAAGCAAAAATAGCAAAAATGGTAAGACCGCGTGTCCGCGACAGTCCTATCAGGACGCCGGAATGCCGTTATGTCACAGAAACGCTATTGTGCACAGTGAAGGTATGGCCCCACGTGTAAAAATCAAGTGATATGGGGGGGGGGGGTTATGTGCCGAACCAACGACGGGCATCTATCTGGCACGCCCAAGCGGAGAACTGAGGATTCATTTCGACTACCTGGGGTTCTCTTGACGTACAACCGAAAGCAGTATTACAGTGCGCCTTCTCGGCAATAAGCCTCCGCCAGATTGCAGGAACCTCGGCCGGGATTGTGCAGCTGGCGCGGTTGCGTAAGCGCTTTGTGGCATAATCCTAATCAACTAGATACAACTCTTTTTTTGGACGCACCATGATGGCCGATCGCGAAGAAACGTGTCGCAACTACGTTAATCGATCGGTCCTGCAGGGAGAGCCCTTCCAGCTAATCTCGTGGACACGCCAATCCCAACGCTCCTGCGGGCTCAGACGTGGCCAACGAGCGTCCAGCAACTCCGGGAGAGCTTCCACCTTTTATACGAAGAGGGAAACCAGTGGAGGAGATGCCACGGCGCGCGTTCTAAGAGACGCAAGCAGACCCTGGTCACGCGCGCGACGGCAGCGTCCTAATTAGTTCCTTCGAATTTCACTTTGGAAACTATTGGAGGGACGGTAAAACAAACTCCGCGCCACCAATGACGAGTACAAATTGAAAAAAAAAGCTTTGTTTATACACAAGCGTCGTGCGAACGATTGTTAATTACATTTCTGCACTCGCCCACAAAATGCCCACGACGAGTGGTAAGCACACGCAGGAAGTCTAATAGCCAAAAGATGAAAGATATAACTTAATTTGGCGAAAGCGCCGCCATTACGCCCAATAAGTATATTTTATTTTGATGGCCAAGCAGGTAGTGCCACGATTTGATTGTTTTTTTCTGTTTCTGCTTGTAGCCGTAATTGAATTTTGTATACGTAATTTATTACTGCGATTATTCGTTTCCTGCCAACACGTAAAACACGTAACTTTTTCGTCAGATTTTTCGTTTTGTTTTAGCGTTCAGCATTTAAACTAAGTTTAACACTGGAATAATCCTGGGCAAAAATGTGGAGGTTGACGACCGACTACCTGAGCCTTCGAGAGTGTGTTTTGTGAGTTTGCGCGGTTCACACGCTCTCTTACTTCAGTCTCAGGTGACCCCTGAGCAAGGCATTCAGATTGAACAAGACGACCGCAGACATCCAAGTACTGCGGGATACCCTGAATGCGCCCCTGATGAGCTCGGGGCGCTGTCTGCTGCTCGCCACTCATAAGCTCGCCAAGAGTGCGCAGGATGCAAGTCCCCGGAGCAAACTGGGTTTTTGTCCCACAAATAGCTGCTGAATAGTGGAAGGAGGTTGTCCGAAGAGTTCGTCCACCTCAAAATCTCTAGAAATGTTCTTCCCTGGACACGGCGTCCGCAAGTGCAATTTGTTTATCCAGTTACGCTACGTCAGTTCAGCCCGTCTTGGTCAGCCGAAGTGAGCAGAAGCCAGACACCTTTGGGCAGAGAGGCCCAAAGGGTGTCTGGCTTCTGCACACTTCCGATGATTGAGGTTTACGCGGCCACAGCTGGGATTTCAATGCTAGGTTCCCCGGATAAGCACCAACCAGTTTTCCGGTCTTTTTTTTTTAAATTTTTATGATCAAAGTTTGAATGGAAAGACGGTCAGCAAGGCCAAAATGGCCTAACCCTGCCTGCTCCCTGACGGTCGGTCGGGGTCGCTGGGCATTTAGAAAGAAGCAACAGGGCGGGGAAAGAGGAGAGAAAAGTTTAAGGAAAGAAAAGTTTGTATATATTGGTTCTCTCAATATTCTTTACGATCAGATTCAGAAATGAGTGGAAGAGATATAAAGATATACTGAAAAGTCTTAAAAAAAGACAACGAATCAACAAAAATCTCTTTTTTTTTGGTAACTGACGGTTTGGTTTCGGACAGAGGGAACTAATTTTTAAATAGCTTTTTTTAAAAAAAATACAGCTCCTCGAAACCCCGAAAACCCAGATGCAAGTAAGCAAGAATAAAAACAACTAAGTTCTAGACAACCGGAGAAATACGAAAGCAAGACAGGGAGGGGGGCAACTTTCCTTTAATCCTTTAATTTAATAGCAACCGCTGACTACACCTGTTCTGTGGCTGAAGCCTCACTAGCTATATTTTCCCTCTTATTCTAATTGGCATTTTAATATAGAAACATTATTTTATTTTGCACACTATTCATTTATCTTGAATTATCTTTAAGCCTGCAGCGGTGACGCTTTAGCAAAGAGGGGCAAGTTTATTTTTTAATATTTTTCTTAATCACTCGGACTCAAACTCTGTTGCACTTTGCGTTCATAAACTCCTACGCAAAGTCGTTCTATTCTTTTAATGAGCCTCGAACGAATTTAATATCAACGGCAACAATAGAGCAGTTCCATCAGAAAGTTCTTAGTTCTATTTACTTTACAAGACATACGACCTGCGTGACCATATTTTCAGGCAACGTAGGAGCCGTCACGTTCAAAAGAATTTTTTTTCCAAATATTAACGAGTAAATAAAAGGCATCGCGTAAGCAAAATGATTAGCTGAGCTACCAAAGGGCAGAGAGGTATACGTTTGGGCAGGCACGTAGCCAGGATTTTGTTTCGGCGGAGGGGGTGGGGGGCGCCCATGACAAAATGTTTTATGAGGGGAAGGGAGGAGAGGAGGCTTCAGCAAAATGGAAGATTTCGGGGGGGGGGGGGAGTCGCAGTGTTCTTACGTTTCATGATGCACGAGCCACGGTTCATGATAAGCGTCTGTCAGCGTCTATCGATGTGCGTAATAAGCGACCTAGAAAACTAAAAAAAATCAACAAAATAAATGTGCACACATTCTAGCTCTACTGTTGTGGTTTTTTTTTTTCACATGGCATCCGCGAGCAAGGTGTGCAAGCGTCATGGCACACAATTAAAATGCGACGTAAAGATATTCGCTTTCATGGGCCAGGTGCACTGCAAAACTTGAAAGCTGGCCTCTCAGTGCGCAATGAGGGGAACACACCTAGACAAACTTGATACGAGCCGAACGCCCGGTTGCCTCCATCCAAATGGCTCGCAAATTTCTACCTACGTAAGTATCTACTCGGTATTAAACGATGGTCGTAATCACGACGGTTGCACAATGCACAGAGCAGTGGGGATGCTTTTACGGGAACCAACATCTTTATTCAGCAATGACACCCGCAAAGAATGAAATCAAGCCAGATCGATGAAAATAGTTGATCAGGGACGCTAGGCTTAGGCCAGTCCCGCTACGAGAACAAGCATCCGCACAGCGCTTTTGAAGGCGCGTACTAGCGGTAGTTGTTTGCTACAAACTACGTCGGTTGAGGAGATCTTCGTCTAAATACCTCTACAAACTCAAAATCACTCACACTCACAAAAATTGACGAGCTCAACGAGCTTTGCTCGTTCAGCACTCCGGAGACGCCGGCAGCCATGTTTGTTAATGTTTCAAACCAAGGCGGGAGAAGCAATCTACGAATATATTTGAAAACAACAATGGCTACATCTCAATTGTTTGCAACGCAAACCAAAGAAAAAAAATCGATTAAAATACTTTTACGGCATGGAGATACAAATTTAACAACGAACATTTCACACGCCAATCATCTCTTCAGCAAATCAAAGATGTAAGCACCTTGTAAGCACGGGGCGTGGCTTAGCGGGCTGCGACCTCTACTTTCAGCACCTGAATTACGTGTAGCGGCGTAAATATTGCGTGAGAAAAAAAAATCATTTCGTGGAAAAATTATTTTTAAAAATACGTGTTCTATGTAGGCCTTTAATTTTTTCCCCCTTGCAGTGTTTTTTTTTTTAAATTTCGGCCGCAGTGGACGATCTGACGGAAAGAATCGAACAGCGCCAAAAGTGCATTATCACGGAGCTAATCGTTTTTGTGCGCTTGCTATGACTGACTACACCAATAAGGCACAGTACATGCGCCGCAAACCTGGGCTCCCTCGCTTGTGCGCGATTGTGCTTAACCAGTGACAACAAACCCACAAAGACACCGATCGCCATGGTGACGATTAACTTTTGGCACTGCATGATTGGCATCGTTGGCTCGAAACGTCGGTGGCGGTCAGAAGTGAATACTCCCTATAGCAACAGCAGCTGGGCAGCACCGTGGTACGTACGGCTCGAGGAAGATACAAAACAAACCGCTGTCACCCGAAGGGGAAAGAATCCTTTCGCTCCACGCGGCTGAGCTTCTTCTCACCTGCCACCGGCGTACAGGCGCCACTTATACCAACTATAGTTGGATTCGAGTTAAGAATGCGCCAAATAAATCCCACCACGTATGTGGCATCGAATCGCTCCGCGGATCGACCGTGGAAAAATTCAGCGGTGTCGGCGATTCGTGCGCCTCGGTAGTGGACTATTTACGCATCGCGGAGGAACAGCGCCTGGGGGTGGTAATGAGGATGCGGGAGGAGCTTGTGAAAGATTTTAACTCGTATATCTTACTGTAACAACAGTCTATACATTCGATCATATATGCCCCCTCCCTTTCAGCACGTTCTTTATCCAGAAACAGTCGCGCCACCACCCCGGCACGAACGCCAAAGATAGGGAACGGTAGGTGCTGCCATCTGTCGGAGACAACCGGAAATAAAACCTGCCGAATGCACAGTCCGCCTAGTCTTTTAGAATTAATTCGGGTGGCCTTCTTTTCCTCTCTTTTCTTTCTTCTTCCTTTCTGGGATTAATTTCCAACGTAGCTCGATTCGCATGGTACAGGCGGTGGAAGGCATAGTTATTTTAATTGGTGAATGCCCAGCAGACCGCATAGAACAGGGAACATAAAAAAAAAACTATATTAAAAAAAAAAAGAAACGCAGGGCATATAGTGGTGTAAATGAAAAACCGGGACATGTATAATATTTCAAAATCTTTTGAAGTATTTCAAAGGGTTTCAGAAGGCGGCGAACCCAGGTCTGTCAGCGTGCTCTGCGGCGTGTTTTCGAATCAGACACATTTTGCGTACTGGAGAGATAACACATTTGTTCAAAAATAAGAAAATGCTGGGGTTTGCAACAAATGCCACCTAGCTGGAGGGAAAACAAAAATCGCGATAAAAGTGACTGCAGGAAATATAAGACTATAGGCTCAGAAAAGAAGACGCCCAACACCGATGACGATGCACCCTTCTCCACCAGTCAAAAGATTCACATGCACCTGTGGCATCCCCGGTTACAAATTTCGTCATGCTCTGAAGAGGTACTGACTGCGCTTTGTTGAGGCGAAAGCGGTGAACAGCGTGTTTTCGCTAACATCGTCACCGCGCAATAATATCAGTATTAATGTACGTTTCGCGTGGTATTTATTTGCGATCGAATTGGTGCCACGATTGTGTGAGCCATCGAGGAATTGAATTACTCTGACTTTTGCATTTTTTTTCCTGCGCACAAAATTCTGCGCACATTCTCTGAGAATAGAAGGCTACAAAATAATTATAACCTACGCCTAAATCAAGACCTCACTTTGATAGTAACACGACCAGTGTATTGAGCTATAATACATTCCTCGCGGACGATAGATGTTGTAATTGTACAATTACACTTTTAGCGTGTGCGGACAATGTATCTACGCAGATTTTGGTTAGCAATAATTTACAATGCAAAGATATTACTTCAAATGAAATATTAATTTCTTTATTTTTTTTCCCGCTGGAAGATGGAAGGGATAGAAAAAGCGTCGCATTGTTTGCTCGGCAAGCGTCTACCCGACCCCCAGATTCAGCAGCAGAGAACATACACACATACACAGACAATATCTATAATTTTGCTAACATAGTTACGTGCAAGCAAAATGCTATTATGAAGGATAGCAAGGATATCATAAGCTAAATCGTCCAATTACTTCATGCTCTTACAATGGTAAAACATAATTAGAAAAAAAAACCGTAATCAAAACAAAACGCACCTTTTCACAAGTCCCACTGAAAATGTACATTTACAATTCACTGCACTTTAAATAAATATTTAAAAAAATGCTTAGAAAATTGATTCGATTACAAATGTGGTTTGATTTGTTCGTTCATTTCTGATACTGTACGAAAATTTGAGAAGCGGTACTCCGAAAAATGATCACACTAAATCCCACAATGTACAGAGCTCGGGTGCGATCTCTTGCAGCCTGGCTTGCACCCGTTGCGCTTGCTCGGTTGTGAAGTATTCCTTCCAGGTATTCACCTGACCTTTACGAAACTTCTTAAACTTATTGGGCCGGTCTTGAAAGGAAAGCTCGCGCGGCGTAAAATTGACATCCTTAAAATGTGTTACTATAGTTTGAAGGTCGCTTGCTTTCGGTTCCAATACGCGACCCATGAACGCCAAGCTGCTTCTTTCCAGACTTTTTTCCAAAAGGTCTTTGTCCTGCTCCAGCGCCTTCCCGTAATCATCTCCCAGAAAATAAGCCAGTTTAAGAATCGTGCCGGTAGTGCCCGCCTTTAGAGCCTCATACGTCAAGAAGAGAACGTTGGGCTCGTTCCTCCGAGCATAGGCGCCGCGAACGTGCTCAAAGTAGTCACCGTTGCAGAGGCCTCCCGTCAGAAAGGCTTCAAGAAAATCATCGAAGCTACCCTCTTCAAACTTGAAAAACGGTATAGTGCGACACATGTTGAAGTAAGAGACGCAGCAGTCCCAAGGGTTACGGGCCACGTATACGTATTTCGCCTTTGTGTTGAAGTTATTTCGGAGCAGCTGAAAGTGACTCAGGATGAGCTTGGGTTGCGGCTGCTTCGAGACATTTGCGGGGCCGTAAACTTCGAGAGAAAGACCTCTTCTGACAAACTCAACGTAGTTCAGCGCGCTCTCGCCTCGATGAAAGATGAGCGAAATGATCTGCTTTGTCCAGTGTGTGCCGGACGAAGGGTAGGTCACCAGGAGTACGTCATCAACTTGGGGCTCGTACTTGGAAGCTTCGTGGGCTATGGCCGGATCCAGGTACGGCCACCGTCGGGAACCGTCGATGAGCTGGTAGGCAGGAACTTGACGGGTTTTGCTCCTCCCGTTTTCCAGGTGGTAATTGCGGTTTTGAGATTCACCTGGATAGAGACAAAGGAATTAAAGGGACAGTGCTGAAAGTTATTCCGAGCGCTCGGAGTCAAGATGTTAAAGAGAAAAAGAATGGGCCGTTTTTAAACTGTTTGGCGCCATCTAATGGCAAAGTAAAAAAAGCTTTGATTATTTTTTACGAGAAACTGGTGTGTCTTTTCATATATCAAACTGTTGTATGTAGAGTCACCGCGTGTATACCAAATGTCTTTTGCCTCTAGTTTTAGGCAATGATACATTTAAAAGGGTCAGAGCTCAAACTTTTAATGCGTTTTGTGGGATGACTCGTGACGTGCACGAATTATGGGATTACGCTGAGTCACTTATAGACACAGGCATTTGCCAGATGGCCATCTGTGCTGCCTTCCGCGTCCCCCTAAGGCATGCTTCGAACGACGATGTATCTAAATTAGCTTCGGTTAAAATGCAATTCTGCATGAAATACCGCCGAAAACGAAACACTTAAAAAACGTTTAAAAATGCGCTACATAACACAACTTTGTAAATCACTGCGGCGTTATGAACTCGACTATGCCGTGGTTTAGGGGACCGGTTCACACTCAAGTTCGTTCTTAAATACTTAATACATTTTCGCAATTCTGTCCTGAAGCTGCAAGTAATTCAACCTCTCGCTTTCCTCTTGCGGAGGACCAACAAAGGTGTCGCTACCTCTTCTCGACTCAACTGATCATGTGATGCCAATCACAAATCATTGACGTGCTTAAAATTTATAGAAGGCTATAGAGGTTTGCAAGTTCTGTAAAACCAGGACATATCCTTGATTTTATTTTCTTACTCTTAAGATGGACGCAAGCACTGAGTAAGATGGTTTCTCCAAACGCCCCACCCCAGGTGCCTAGGTGCTAGAAAGAAGGAAGGGACGAATGAAAACAGACATCATTACTGGTCTGACCTTGACACTCTACACACCAAAGATTGTATTTGTTTTCTTAAATTCGTGGTTTTGGTATTATGCAATTACACTATTCGGCCCCTTCGACGTAAGGTGCCGAGATACTGAAGGTAGCGTAAGCTATTCTCTCTGAAGGAAGACAAACATTTCCTCCTCGCCCACCAAGTTTCTCTACAACGTCATCTTTCCCCTCTCTCCAAATAGTTTGTGTCATACATGACAAATATCCTTCCCATAAACCGCCGCGACGTGGCTTGCTGCGGGGATTCGCTGCCATTACAGAGGAAAGGCAAGGGTCATGGCATCCCTCTGTGGAATCGGTAGCGGTTTTTTTATGGCAGTATTGTTCATTTACTTCTTTATTTATTTATTTACTTTTTTTTTGGGGGGGGGGGGGGGGCGGACCGCAAACGCGGAGGCCGGGCATTGGGCGAGCTCGGCGGCATTCGTCGTCCTGATCCGGTTTAGCACAGACGCGTTGAATTATTTGTTATCAGCACAGAGATAAAAAGAAATGTACCCAGGGCATTGGAATGTCTCGCCTCGTTAAAGGCTGCACACAGTCACTCTTCTTACGAACCGGTATGAACAGAAGTTATGCTGATGCAGACGGCTTCATGCTTGCTATTCTTCTTTGAGGTAAACATCACGAAATGGCAACTTCAATCACCTAAAATGACTACATGATGAATCCTGAGATCCAGGGTAGGAATCTTTGACATACCGTGCCGGGTATGTGAGAACTGTTAAAAATGAAAGACGTTTACAACACTCTGTAACGCCGAATAAGAGCGCTGCTCTTGAGGAAGAGGAGGAAGGGCACTGAGGGGAGGGTATACACCTCCTCCCTCCTTCTCACCTCCTCATCCTCCCTGCTACTTCTCCTCCCCTCCTTCCTCCTCTTCCTCCTCCTCGTCCTCCTCCTCCCCTCATCCCTCAAGCTGCTCCTCTCCTTTCCTCCTCCTCCCTACTTCACCTCCCTCCTCTCCTCCTCCTTATTCCTCCGCCTCTTCAATGTGTTCAATGATGTATCATTTGAGTTATGATGGGGTTTGAATTTAGTGCGTCTGGAATAAGATATTGAGTTGCTGGAAGCCATAATTAGTGCGGATTTTTTTTATGTAATGGCTATGTCGAAAACTGTAATTTACTGGGATTTATGGATAGATGCTAATGAAAATTGACTGGTTCTGTCTAATTTCACAAAACATATTAATAAAACATTAGGCGCAGAATGTGATCTATAAATAATATTTCTAAGAGCTAAAATGAAGACATTCTGTGATAATATTTTTTAGGTTCCCAATAAACCGGACATCCTTTTTGCAGTAAAAATACCTTATTTATATTTGTTTGAATGCTTCCCATACAATTATGCAGTCCTGTAGATGCGAATAAACAAGTCAGTAATGTAGTTGCAATTTTAACCACTTTCGTAATAGTCCCCATCCTTTATTTAGTAACCCAATCGTTTCAGAGATAGGGCATCTTATCGATGTGGGAAGTCCAATTAAGGGTTACTTCCAACACCATACCGAGAAACTTGTGGGTGTTACGCCTTCAATATTTGAACCTTAAAAAATATTTAAGTCTTATGAAACAGCCTTATTCTTTGGCCTAAGTAGAAAATATTTTGTTTTACCTGTGTTAAGAAACAGTTTATTATATTCTAAAAGTCAATAAGCCAATTGCTACTAACTTGTTCGAGTTGAACCAAGTCCCTACTTGCAAAAAAGATGTTCTTCTCGTCTGCATATAAAATTATTTCGTGTGAATGCGGTATAGTCACAATATCATCGATATAAAGGAGAAATAACAAAGTCCAATGATGGAACCTTGTAGAACATAAAATCTTATTAGTCCGAGTTTTGATTTAAAACCGTGCAATAGTGTGTATTGAAAACGCGATTTTAAATAACTTCGAAGTATTTCATGTGCATTAGTTCTGATTCCGTATAATTCTTACTTTGTTAGTAAACTTTTCTGTTCAATTATGTCAAATGCATTTTAAAATCTAGAAATACAGTAGACTCCCGTTAAGGCGAACTCGCTTAAGCGGAATTCTCGGATATGCCGAACAAAGTAAGAACATTTGGTTGGTTTCCCATAGACGCAATGAAAAACAAAATCGTTTAACACGAACCGCTTTGCGTGCGCATTTTGGTTAACTCGAACTTCCATAGGTCCCCTTCGCGATGGCACCGGGGGCGACGCCGCGCATTGCGCCGGCAGAGGTGTATGTCAGATGTACCGTAAAAGCCCGCATATAATACGAGGTGTTTTTTTCTTTTTTTTCAAATTATCAGTTTCTATGAGGCGCGATCTAACCAACGAGGGATCTACCGCTGTTTGACGTAGTTTCGGTTTCGAAGCAATACGGCGCTCAAAACAGCCCTCATCATCATTTAAATCCAAATGTCCGAGGCGCCACCTTTCGTACAGTCAGGCTCGGCAATGGCGTCGGCGCAAAAACAATCATCGGTCGCCTACAAAATAAATGGTCTTTTGGTTGCGGAAGACGTCGGTAACTGTGCTGCCGGACGACAATTCGCCGTAAATGAGGGCAGCATCCGCGGATGGAGACGACAAACGCAAGCACTGTTCGTGTGCAACGGAACGAGAAGAAGCTTTAGGAGCGCAAAGAATGGCGTGTTCGTCTACGTCGACGCAAGTCTCAGCGACTTTTTAAAAGAGCAACGTGAACGGCACCTCGCCATAGCTTTGTAAAAGAGCAGCGTGAGCGGCACCTCGCCGTAAACATGGAGCTGCTGCATGAGAATTTCAGCGAGCCGACATTGGGTTACTCGCTTTCTGCGCCGCGCCGGGTTTTCACTGCGTCGGCGCACGCCCGTCGCTCGCCCTTTCAAGAAGTGCGGGATTTCAAATACGCTCGACGGCACTAAAGACTACTGCCTTTGGGAGGAGGCGTCGGACAAGGAGTCTGATGGACGTGATGACAGTTATTGAGGTTTAATTATTACATGTGGCCTATGTTTTCTCAGGAACATTGGCCACATGTCGTCTTTCATCTTTCATCGCTAGGCACCGATTTGTACAGAGGAGGAGGCAGTCAAAAATCACCGAATGCATCGGTTCCCCCACCAGTGGTGTGTGAAACATTTTTTTTTTCTTCATTTGGCATGGTAAGCCAAATAAATGTCCCTTTTTAAGTATCTCTTCATTGTAGGCCTTTGCATTTTCTGTTTATTGGTCAACAGCAAATTTAGACATGCCCAGCATGATAATTAGGGCACTTCTGTTAAGGCGAGCATCTGATAAGTCGAACAAATTTTCAGGGTCCCTTCGTGTTCGTCTTAAAGGGAGTCTACTGTATTCCGATTGCGTAATTATGGTTTTGTATGTTTGAAATTATTTGATCTTTAATGTACATTGAGGCTTATTCTGATGATTTACCATTCATGATATAAAAACTTCTCTTCGCTATCAGTTTCTTGCTTAAACAATAATTATAAAACCATCACTTTAATAAAAGTTTCAACAATATTCAACAATTTTCGAAAAAAGGGCCGTATGATCATAGCCCTATAGGTGATTAGGTTCTCGAAAGTACGTCCTTTGTGGATAACACGTAATTGAGCAATTTTCAGTTCATCAGGAAAAATACTCGTGACAATAAACAGATTAAGTAGAGGTATCAAGGGGGTTAACACCATGTATAATATAACCTTATTCGGGGTGACTTTAATATCGTCATCGCCACATGCACACTTATTCTAAAAGGACATTATTATACAACGTATTTCCAATTCATCAGTAGGTTGGAAAAAAAATTGAGTCGGGGCCATCTGAGAGGACAGATGACTGGTAATTTGTATATTCGGTTGGCGATCTCCACGCTCCGGACGAAATGAAGTGTTCATTAAACTTGTTCGCCAATGTCATCAGGGCGTACGAATTCCCGTCAATAACCATATCTTCTGGAGTAGAAACCCGATTAAATGACATTAAGTTTTTCACAGTATTCAAAATTTTAGTGGGGTCCCTATATATTCTGAAAATATATTTTTGATAGAAAACTAGATTCGCTTTTTTTTAAATTGAGTGAAAATTTCTATCTATAATTTTTATAATCGCTTATTAGATTTTGTTATCCACTTTTTTTTCAAATTGGCAAACATTTCGTTACGCTTATTTATTTCTTTGTAGAGATCCCGTGTAAGCCACGGCTTTCTTGACATTTTAGGTTTTTAACCTCTAATGACAAAAACGCTTCACCATAATACTGTTGTAATTATACTATAAAAATCATAGGCTTTCTCTGAATTTAGTTCGTTGATAACGTCAATCCATGTTTCCATGTAAACAAGATTGTACAAGCATTCAATACTATTTGTTTTTTTTTTTTATATTTGTGCAGAAATTTTATTAATGCTGATGGGCGCTTGTGTAGTAAATTGTTGTGAGGAAGGAAGAAAAAAAGGTAAATGATCACTCAGATCTGCAGTTAGTACTCCAGCGAGCACATCGGTGCATTGGCAGTTTGTTAAACGCAGTATGGCTTCCGAAGACAAAGAAGTACAATTTCACTGCTAGAAGATTTTTTTCGATTGTGTAAATGAGACACTTGAAAATAATAGGATAGAACTTGCCCTGTTTCTGGATTTTTATACGTCATTCGACACATTAGACCATTAAATTTTGTTACAAAAACTTAATAAGCACGTTTCAGATGTACTTTTAACATATCTGTTCACAAACTACTTCATACAGACCAATTTTAAATATGACATATTGTTGAGAACACCAGTCAAAAAGTCAAAATGAACTGTGCTACAACACTGGGCAGCACTTTAGGATCCTTGCTTTTTTAATATTGATGGAAACAACCTAGACTCAATCCCATTGCAGCCTAGACTGTTTCAGTATGCTGACGATACTGTTTTACACTGTTTTATTATAACCCCATTATGACTACAAGCAAGCAGTTCCTCTTTTTTAGAGCGAGATAACCTGTTAATAGATCGGTTCTCGAGTAAATCAATTTCTCTAAATACCAATAAAACTAAGCTGCTCTGCCAGCCTACGCTCCCCTTTACGCGCATGATCAGTCCATCTGCAGATATAAACGATTACCATATGAGTCTTCAGTCAAATAGTTAGGTATATTTTTTTGATGAGCACATACTTTGGAACAATCAGTTAGAACATATTCCAAGAAAGCTCCGTTTAGTATCCGCATATGTTTACAAACTCGAAAGTGCATGCTGTGTACAATTACGGCAGTCTTTTTTCAGAGGTCTAGGAGAGTCAATCTGACGGTATGGAATAACAATATACGGGAAGTGTTCAGGGTACAAAAAAAAAAAGGAATTGATAGGGTAATAAAGCATATTGCGAATAACTTTTCATACTGTTAAGTCCATGAGGACTTATAACTGAAAGAAAAACTGAAAGCACTAGACGTAGTCTCCTGCCATCAATTTTATAAATATGTAGCAATAACAGGTAATTACTATAAAAATAATTTCGCATACGAGGCTAAGAAAAGCTATCTAGGGCATACAAAGAGATTTATCTTGCCAAAAGTTCTAACCAATTACGGTAAAAATAAATAAAATATTGCATTTCTGCATTGTTTAACGCGTTGCATGAAACTTCATGTAATTTATCATTCATTCGCGCTTTGATACTAAACATTAGACAAGGTGTCAAACGCTCGCTGGTACTACCTGTGGATAAAAAGTTGTAATCGTTTGCTTAGTGCACAGGTTCTTCCTTAACCTTTCTATAATGATGTATGCAGTGTTTTTCGGCTGCCAGGACCTACACACACGCATTTATGCTTTCGTGGGCCAGTAAGTTATCTTGTGTTTTTTTCAGTAAATAAAGTATTATTATTATCAATATACACAGATATAAATCAACTTTTTCGTAGATTCAGTGATGCAAGTTGGGACGCTGATAATATTTTCACAGTCGTTTAGATGAACAATTTCTGAAAAAGAAAACAATTATCTTTGACGACTCATTTGCTATTAGATCAATATTTAGGTCTCATATTAAGGCTATCTATAAGTTTAATGCAGAAGCATATACCAGTAACTCCTCCAGAAATTTAAAGAAAACATTCAAAACACCGGACGGTGGCCAGCAAACTGCGGCGATTATAGTACTTCCATATTTCGCAATCAAAGATTCAAAATCAACATTCATGCAATGAAATTCAGAGAGAACATGATAGGATAATTTGTTCTGGAAATACAAGCAGACTCCTCCCCCCCCCCCCCCCCCCCCATTCCCCGCGTCGGGAATCCCGATAAATGGCTCCACATTTATAACCTTCCAAAAGAATAACGGCATGTCGCCCAGAATTACAAGTTTCTGTAAAAGCAAGGATGTTGAACGCACAGCAGAGTGATTCCAGATATGAGCAAACAATCCCACATTTATTACGGCGACTTTGTGCATTTAAATAAAATAGCTTGAATGTGTTACAATTTGATGGGTGATCGTTTATATTCCTCGTGATAAATGACGCGTCATAGTAAGTACATTTTGGGTGACGAAACGTCATGACTTGTTTACCAAACACGTACGGTGAGCAAACACCGTTTCTCGATTTTGGTTAGGTCACTTTCATTGCTGATATGAATAAGTCGGTCACTGGGTTGCTTCCGAAAAAAATCTTGCCACCCTTTTGCCCTCGCAAACTGGTAGTGCCTTTTGGAGTCACTCGTTTTTGCAAGCCAGAGTAGAATCTTTGTTTGAGCGGTTAAATTCTACATTAGCAGACATCCGATGAGTTCTGCTTAAGTAGAACCCTTTTTTCGAACAAGCTGTCTTTGGTGATTCCAGATGTGAAACGGATGAGAACCGGAGGAATTTTTCCGGTTTCCCAGGAAGCCGGTGAATCGCCTCAATGTCCGCCTCTTTCAGCTCAGGAGCACCTAGGTCTTTAGCTTCCTCTTGTATTTTGTTCAACAGGTTTTTATTGAATGTACATGGGAGACCATAAACTTCGAGATTCTGTCTGCTGCTGTACTGCTGAAATTATTTGCGATGATTCTTTAGTTCTTTCATTTCTCATTGTGTACCGCTGTTTTCAAATTTTTCCGCACGTGTTCTCAGATCGTTGATATCCTCTCTTTGCTTTTCTAGTTCAACGAGTACTTCATTATACAGGTCGGACATTTGTTCCGCGGATTGTTCAATCTAATCGAAAGTCTCTTTTACAGCCAGAATTGAGCTCGGTTTCGTTATTATCTCAGCCATCTGTGTCTCGGCGTTTGTGCTTGCTTATAATTAACTTCAGTATGGCTGCGACTCCTTCTTTCTGCTGTTACGCTTATCGGTCGTATCCACAATCTTTTTTTCTGCTTCAGACATTTTTTATTGCAGTTTTCGTACTTCCAGAGCATTTTCCGGGATAATAAGTAAACCATCAGTCCGAACAAGTCGTATAAGTTCCATCCAATAACGCTTCATTACACGGCAAGCACACAATGACACTCGCCATCAATCCCCTCTAATTTTGTTGATGTGTGGACTTTAAAAAAGGAATAGCAATAGCAGAAAATACAATATAGTGACAACAATAGCAGCGGCGGCAGCGGCGGCAGCGGCGATAGCTAACAATCAGAAAGTTTACACGAAAATAGACAAAGGCACCAACCTGTAATACGGAAAGCCCCTGGAATTTAGCTGCGTACAGATCACTCGCTACCACCGCTGCCAGATGTGCATGCCTGTGAAGCAGGCGGCGGAGCGTCATGGCTTTTTCAAAGCAACTCTCCAGCGACGTCCCTTCCCACTGCCTGCGAACGTGCAATCGTTGATCGAAGGCTTCCTTGCGCAGCTTGTGGTGAGTCAGTGCAATCTGTATCACGGCAAAGTCAATCGAACCAACGATGCAGGGTAAATGTAATCGCCTATAATACGGAAACCACCGGGAATTTAGCTGCGTGAAGATTGCTTGCTACCGCCGCTGCGGAGTGCGTGTCAAGTGGTGATCCGAGTAGCCGAGCTCTTTGGGCCAAGATTTGTCTTTTTTGGCAATCTTGGGACTCGAAAGCCCAAAGGAAGCAAGGCTTAAAAAACTGCATGACACTGAGCCAGAATCTAGGTATTTGGCCCTAACTTGAAAAAAAATTATGTCAGAGTTATTCTCGCCTGCTTGTTTGTTTTGTTTGCAGCTGACACTTTCAGGGTGTCTACCAAATTCTTTTTTTTTTTAAATTCCCTGACTTTTCCAGGTTTTCCCTGACTATTTTAATTGAATTCCCTGACCCACAACTACCGACACCAAAACACAATATATTATAGATAGACATTATTCACAACGTAAATATTTTATTTAAGTTAGATAAAGCAACTACCTTCACTTTGGAAGATGTTTAGAATATAGCATTGACCAGGGTTTACTGTTTCAGAGAGTTTGGTCCAGGTACCTGATCAGTACATCCATTTGATCTCTCTTAGTTACTTTGTTCAGTGACTCATCAAAAGCAACCCAGATATGGCACGCTAGAGAGGCTTGCTAGCAACTTCTCTTGAAAGTATGGGCCGATACCATGACATATGGTATATCCCACTTTGACTTTTCCAAGCTGCATTTTTCTGGTGGTCTCACACATGGGGAACATCAACAGAAACAGCGAGGCAGACGCTGCCGCCGAACGGAAAGAGCCTTATAGTGTTCAAGCACCACATGAACCCGGCTTTTGTGACTTCCTTCTTCAATCAAAAGCCACCACCCATGTCTTCACAGAGGGGCTAAGAGCTTCCGTGGCGGTGGTTAGACGCATTGCCGGAGCTTTACAAGCGCTATTGCTACCTCCGGACAAAACACCCGTTGCTGTCGCGGAAGGCAAGTCCGCATTTGTCGCAGTTTTGAAAAATATGATTGGGCTCTGGGAAACGCTTTGGAGATATTTCATAGCAGCTTGATGTTACTTAGTCGGAACATGAGTAGTAATCACCCTATTCTCCATGTTGCTCAGGGAGAACTTCTTGCAGCACATTGTGCAGTGAGCACTATTTGGATCGTTTGGAACGGGCCAAATCCAACTTGCATTCGTGGATATGTCAGGGTTTGTCCAGTTGAGGTGGAAGGAGCACTTCCTCGACAGCGACATAGTCACTTTCACATATCTCCACTTCCGGAAAATAACACAATAGAAAGCCCAACCCAAAGCCACAAACGCGCGTGGCAGAGCTCGCAGAGCGCAGGCGTCCAGGTTGCGTTTACGGGGAAGCGCGAAAACACCACATCTGACAAACGAATGGATCGCTAGGCGCGCGCCTCTCAGAGGGTAGATGAATGAACGACGGCTGTTTTCTTCCGAGTGAGTGGTGACTCGCGCCACCTAGTATCGGCTAGAGTAACTGTTTCTCCTCGTACTAGAGTAACAACACCTGACAAGAGTCACGAACTAAACAAAATGGCCGCTGCTACTCTGCTTCACTAGTAAGTGAGAGTAACTCTTTAGCCGCCATACTTTAGCATTGCTACTCTAAAGTGTAGCGTACTTAGTGGCTTTAGAGTGTACTAAAAGAACGACGACCCGCCAGCTTCGCCCATGCTCTCGTGTGAAGCGCAGCGCGTGGAAAATTGGGCGGGTCGCATCGCGCCTATGGGGTCGCGACGCCGCACTTGACTGCGCTCGTGGCTATGCCTGCCCGTGTCTGTCGCTTCTAGCGTAAGCGGGCGAGCATGGGATAAATTCCCTGACTCGGAAATCTTTTTGGAAATTTCCCTGACAATTCCCTGACTTTTCCAGGTGTCTTAAAATTCCCTGACAATTCCCGGTTTTCCCGGTCGGTAGACACCCTGCACTTTATTTCAGGCGCTTTGGTGAATTTGTGGTGAACTATAAAAAAAACCGACATGGCTCTTCTCTGGCTAGATAGGGCTAAAGACGAGTCCCTTGGCCCAAAGAAATGTCTGATAGAAAGCTTATTAGCCCAATTGAGGACTGTAGAATTATTAAACGTGAGCCACGTTAGATGTTTCTCTGACGCGCTGCCAATGACCCTCTCTCGACTTACAATCTTGTCACCTGAGCTCACCCTACTCGAGAGCCTTCTGCGGCTGTATTCCGTGTTGCGTCGGCATTTCGGTAGGACGCTCACTCTCTCTGTCTCTACAGCCACTGGGACTGATCGTCGTCCACAGCGCCACCGATGACACGTCGTCAGTCACTGAGGACGCTACAGCACGCGACGGTAAAAGCGGTTACCCTGTCCCGGTTTTTTTTTAAAGTGCCACCGTTTGATATTTCGAAGCTGCGCCTGATCTTCAAGCGCGACTACTTCAGGCAACATTGTTCCCTGTCATGCGATGGGACTCTATATCAGTGGCAATTTCACCATCCATTCTTGGCTTTTGGTGTCGCCATGTTTGCGGGACTCTCACTCTCCCTTTTTCTACACGTTGGTCTCCCCTACCATTTTGTGTTTGTACGTCATGGCGACCATTCCTGTTTGACGGCACTGAAACCCGCTTTTATAAGTGAAGCGTGGATAATCCTGCCTAATTCATTTTACTAAACACTGTGTAGCTGTTGCTAGGGCCGTGAATCAGCGACTATTATTAGCAGGGGATGTGGAGACAACTTCAGGCCCGTTCATTTCTGCCCCCCAAAAAGCAGCTAGTTGATCCAGTCCAACTAATCCCCTGCAAGAATAAAGGACATGAGGCAGTGCTGAATAAATTGAAAGCAGCTTTGAAAGATAAGCAAACTTCATTCCAAAGTAAACTAGACGGCTTTCGTCATGAATGGCTAGTACTGACTGTGAGGTTTCTCTGATAAAGCCATGAAAGACGAAGTTCTGCTACAAAACGCGGCAAATCTGGAGCTTGACACGCAACTTAGTACAACTGCCTCAAGACAGGACGAACTGGTAATCATTCATGGAGAAACAACCTTATTATCTATGGTTCGGCGGATATAGCCAATGAAACTTGGAAATAATTGGAGGCAAAGACACTGTCATCCTGTTCAGAAAAGCTTAGCATAAAGTTTGAGCCCAGCAGAATTGAATATGCACACAGGCTTCGCCACTTTTCTGAAAAAAAGCATCCTCTTATCTCGAGGTTTCTGTCAATTAACAATAAAAAACGTACTTTCTGTAGCTGATAAGCTAAGGAAAGGTGTTTTTTTTATTGGTGAGGACTTTTCACCTGCAGAACATTTTGCAAGACGGAGACTTTTGGAAAATGCCTGGAAGCAAAACACGCAACTCAACCGATGGTTTAATAGGTTAACTATTCGTGGCAAAATATGCGAGTACGATCACAATACCGATATTAATGAAAAAATAATTGACTCCAACCAAAATTAAACTCGGACCCAACGTTTCAAAACCAGTTCGGTTCCTTCTTCAGGGGCGATTGATCTCGTGCGTGGAAGCAGCCTCGTCTTCTTTGGTGGTACGAATATCTTCTAATCGCGCTTCCGCCTTGCCATCCAGTCTTTTTCTAATCACGTGTCGTAGTCCACTTACATAAACAGATGGTAAGGTACCCATGGATCTGTTGATATTCTTTGGTGTATTTTGGATGTGCCATGATTCAAGGTGATGTCTTTTTCGGAGATGGGTTTCAACATCAAGAACGGACGCGTTCGCGAAGTCTATCGGATGGTCAAAAGTGTCACAGTGCTCCGCAAGAGCACTGCGTTCCCGGTCGAATTTGCGTACATCATTCTTGTGCTGGCGTAACCTTTCCACAAAGTTCTTTGTTTCGCCGATATAAGATGGAGGACATTTTAAGCAGGGGATCCGGTAAACAATTCCCGGTGCTTTTTCCTTCGGGGGGCGATCTTTTGGTCTTGGCATGAAACGTCCAAGAGTGGATACCGGTTTGTGAGCCACGTGAATCCCTTGTTTTGCGAGCACCCGTGATAGTGCTTCACTAGTACCTTGAACGTAGGGAACGCTAATGCGCGTGAAGGAGCGATGCGGCGCAGCTCCCTTTGGTTGTGGCTTTTGGCGAGCGTGAACCGTACGTTTGGTGACTTGTCGAATGAACCTTGTAGGGTAGCCGTTCTTTCTCAGATCAGCGACCACACTCTACTCTTCGCTTGTTCTGTCAGTTTCTGAAGAACAAGGTACTAGTGAAGCACTATCACGGGTGCTCGCAAAACAAGGGATTCACGTGGCTCACAAACCGGTATCCACTCTTGGACGTTTCATGCCAAGACCAAAAGATCGCCCCCCGAAGGAAAAAGCACCGGGAATTGTTTACCGGATCCCCTGCTTAAAATGTCCTCCATCTTATATCGGCGAAACAAAGAACTTTGTGGAAAGGTTACGCCAGCACAAGAATGATGTACGCAAATTCGACCGGGAACGCAGTGCTCTTGCGGAGCACTGTGACACTTTTGACCATCCGATAGACTTCGCGAACGCGTCCGTTCTTGATGTTGAAACCCATCTCCGAAAAAGACATCACCTTGAAGCATGGCACATCCAAAATACACCAAAGAATATCAACAGATCCATGAGTACCTTACCATCTGTTTATGTAAGTGGACTACGACACGTGATTAGAAAAAGACTGGATGGCAAGGCGGAAGCGCGATTAGAAGATATTCGTACCACCAAAGAAGACGAGGCTGCTTCCACGCACGAGATCAATCGCCCCTGAAGAAGGAACCGAACTGGTTTTGAAACGTTGGGTCCAAGTTTAATTTTGGTTGGAGTCAATTATTTTTCCATTATTACTTCCCAACCAGACAGACGTCTGTCGAAGATGTTTACCTTCAAGTCTCGATACCGATATTGTGTTTGAATGCTCTAAACTTCCTTTCACACACTTGCGTTTGACTACAACTGAGTCAGACAAGACCAGTTTTTAAGACTTTTGCGACGGCGTACGGCCAGGCACCTCCGGTTGTAAGGCGTCGCAAGAGGCTTCCCAGGTAGCACGCCAGAGGAATGCCCAACTTAGGCAAAGGTCTGGCAAACATAAGGGCCCAACTTTGGCGCAGTTAGGTTTTTGCACCATGGCAATCATCAGTGCCAAAGTACGGTGCCTGACTATAGCCTTAGTTGGGCGTTCCTAGGGCATGCCAAAGTTTGGCTCTTCTCTGGTGCGCCAGAGGAGCGCCAAAGTTGGTGCCATATTTGAGCCATAACTGCCAAAGCCACGACGAATTTGGGTATTTCGAACATGCTAAGTTTGGCCTTTCTCTGGTCCGCCACAGTTCTGCCAAAGTAAGTGCCAGACTTGAACCATAACTGCCAGAGCAACGCCTAATTTGGGCATTTGGGCCGCACCAAGTTTGGCTTTTCTCTGGTCCGCCACAGTTGAGCCAAAGTAAGTGCCAGACTTGAGCCAAAACTGCCAAAGCAACGCCTAATTTGGGTATTTTGGACATGCCAAGTTTGGCCTTTCTCTGGTCCGCCACAGTTCTGCCAAAGTAAGTGCCAGACTTGAACCCTAACTGCCAAAGCAACGCCTAATTCGGGTATTTCGGCCACGCCGAGTTTGGCTTTTCTCTGCTCCGCCACAGTTGTGCCAAATTAAGTGCCAGACTTGAGTCATAACTGCCAAAGCAATGCCTAATTTGGGTATTTCGGGCATGCCAAGTTTGGCTTTTCTCTGGTCCGCCACAGTTCTGCCAAAGTAAGTGCCAGACTTGAGCCCTAACTGCCAAAGCAACGCCTAATTCGGGTATTTCGGCCACGCCGAGTTTGGCTTTTCTCTGGTCTGCCACAATTGTGCCAAACTAGGTGCAAGACTTGAGCCATAACTTCCAAAGCAACGCCAAATTTGGGTATTTCGGACATGCCAAGTTTGGCTTTTCTCTGGTGCGCCACGGTTCTTCTGCCAAAGTAAGTGCCAGACTTGAGCCATAACTGCCGCAGTAAATCTTAATTTGGCAATTCGGGGCATGCCGAAGTTAGGCTCTTCTCTGGCTACCCACCGAAGTGCCAAATAAGTGCAAAAAGTGGCAAAGAAAGCCGAGAGGCCTGCCCGAGTTTGGAATATCTCTGGTGTGTCACAGAAGTGCTCTTTCACGCGCCCCAGAAGAGAATTAAATTAAATAAGCGTTGGAAACACGATGGTCAGATGTCATCACCTCCGTTCCCAAGCAACACTGCAATACTTTGCATTATCGTGCCAGTACCGGCCGAAAGTCGGTTCCAATATCGCTCAAATGTCCAGTTTTGCACCACCGTTTGATATCAGGCAGATATTGCCGTACAGCCGTTTCGCCCCGGCCTAGCGTTCGCGCAATATTGTGCGAATACTCTACGATGCGTCTGCTCCATATTAGCCGAACGTTGTGCAAGTATGTGTACGTTGCATATCATTTGCTGCATATCCAATCACATATACGGACAAGCAAAGTTTTTTCGATCACTCCCAGAAGTTTATTAAACCACTATCATTACACACAGTGTATTCTCGACATATTTACAAAGGTCACACTTCTCTGTAAAACGAAAAGCAAATTATAAAATAAAACTTAACACTGTCCTCATGCCAAACAAAACTCATCACACAAAAAACCGCGGAGATTGAGAGGAAAGCAGGACTACTATCAGAAGCATGCTTGCAGTGTACTTACTAATAAAAGAGCGATATCATGTAATCCTTGATAGATGCATAATCCAACTCAGGCACGCCACAAACACACTCGAGAAGGAAGGTTGCGCACATTCCACTGACGTCTCGTCGTCGGCGAAGAGCAGTTTTTGTCGAAGCGTATCCAACAAACACATCACAAGAATTCCACGAACTCCGGTGAAAAAAAATGGCTATTACCAAAAAATTGGCATGGACGTATTCCGGCTGTTTACGACGAAAACACACGGCCACGTCTGCAACGCACAAAAGCAACAGAACACTGAAGAGCGCATTTCAAAAACCGGACCTACGTGGCCCGCCTATTTATAACTAGGCAAACGGCGAAAAACGCGAAAATATTTTCGTCCAAACGTTTTTGTCCCACGCGTCCTACGCAGAGAGGTCACGCGTTTCGCTCCACCCTTTTAATTTGCTTAAAGCGGCTGTCGCGCTCGCTGACAGCCACACGAAGACACAAAAGCAGGTGGGGAGGATTTGCAAAAGGCGAGGTCGAAGGGGCATCAACAACGCAGCTAAGCTCCCTCGGCATTTTCGACGCTTTAAAGTAAAAAAAAAATGAAGACAACTTTTAAAAAACAACTGCTGTATAGCCAAAGCTACAGGAGAGGGAGTGTATCCCGACCTGTTCAACAGTAGGGAAATAAGGGACGGGGGAATCCCAGCCCTTCTCATGAATGAAATTGAATGGAATGAAAGGAAAGGCCGCTTCTGCCGGTGACCTTGTCGCCTTGCCTAGTCTGTCAGCGTTCGGCTTTTATTGTGGGCCTCGGAAAGATAATCTCCCTTCTTGAGAGCGAAATGGAAGGGGTGCTTATGTTTTGCGGGTTTGTCGCCACCCGATAGGCCTCAATTATTTCTCTCCCGACTCGCTCGCAGTGGCCTCCCATGGCTGTCGTGCCGGCGAAATTAGGAGCGCAGCCGGGACATTTTCTCCCGTGAATGACGATCGGGTGCTGAGAATCCGAAGCAGCTCTTTCGGCGTCCATTTGATGATCTCGGAGTCGGTCGTTGAAGCGTCGCCCCGTTTGCCCGATGTACGTGGCCCCGCAGGACAGGGGGATCGCGTACACTTCCTCCGCTTCCTCTCCTTCCGCCAAGATTTACCTTTCCCGTAGTTCCACGGAGCGGGCGGGCTTTGAGCTTGAAGCCGAAAATAAATGTTGTTGAAGTTGAAAGATTGTCCTGTATGTATCGTCCCTTATGTGTCTCCACTTTCTAAATGATTAAAAAGTACCAACACGTCATCAGTCGAACTCCAATGCAGTAAGCCTAGTTCTGGCACTTGTTTGGCCACTTTGGCCCATAGCTGCCAGATGAGAGCCGAACTATCGGGAAGCGAAGCCTAACTTTGGCACTTGTTTGTCGACTTTGGCCCGTAGCTGCCAGAAAACAGCCGAACTATTGCGAAACGAAGCCTAACTTTGGCACTTGTTTGGCGACTTTGGCCCGTAGCTGCCAGATAACAGCCGAACTATCGGGAAGCGAAGCCTAACTTTGGCTCTTGTTTGGCGACTTGGGCCCAAAGATGCCAGATGTCAACCGAACTACAAGGTAGTAAGCCTAACTCTGGCACATCTGTGGCGATTTTGGCCCGAAGGTGCCAGATGACAGCCGAACTATCAAAAAGTGAAGCCTAACTTTGGCATTAGTTTGGCGATTTTGGCCCAGAAATGCCAAATATCTGCCGAACTACCGGGCAGTAAGCCTAACTCTGGCATTTGTTAGGTAATTTAGGCCCAAAGATGCCAGATGATAGCCGAACTACCAGGCAGTGAAGCCTAAGTTTGGCACTTGTTTGGCGAATTAGGGCCAAAATACCCAGACTGTTGCCAAGGGAGGTCAGGTTTGGCTCTACTTTGGCTTCTTCGGGCTTTTCAATGCCCTAAACTCACAGACAAAAGCCAAGTTTCGGCACAGAACTCGGTGCTACCTGGGTTAAAAGCGGGTCATGTCTAAGTCGGTCGTACTCGGTTGCAAGCGTGCGAATGAGCCTTAAATAGCCACAACAAACAGGTAAAACTAGAAAACCTGCCTTTCAAGACTTCGTTTTAGAGCGCAGCACTTAGGCGGCCGTTTCCGGCTGGAGCGGCGTCGCCGTCGTCGTCACCGTCGGCGCAACCGCGCATTGCTTTATGGGACGTTTCTCATATTGACGTCACGAGGGTCATGAGTAACGTCACGTGTGACGTCACCCTCATGACGTTACTCGGCGCCTAAATTTGTCGGGAATGTTTTTCGCTAAACTTAGCATGGCAATTTCTCCGTCAAAATTAGTGGGCAATTTTTCCCGCTAAATGTTTTCCGTTAAACTCAGTGGGGAAAGATTTTCGCCAAATTTAACGCGGGAATTTACCGGGAAATTGTCCCACAGTTAACCGGGAAATTCCCCTCCGCACCCTTTCCTCCCCTCCGTACCCTTCCCTCCTCCTCCTCAAGAGCTGCGCTCTAATTAGGCACTACAGAGAATTGTGGACGTCTTTCATTTTTTATTACAGTAAACTCTAGTAGCGCCAAAAATTAAAAAAAAAAAATTGATCTTACTTTTTTTTATTAAAACAACAGATGTGACATCAGTACTGGTACTGAATCATGGCTTAAAAGTGAACATTCAAGAGAAGTCTCTCTGGCTGGGGAGCAACAATAATAATAAATAAAATATACACCAACCAAATCCTTGTTTATAGGCGGAACTCTACGTTTTGAGATCTGCTCGGTCTCTTCTTCAGGGGTTGACTGCGGCTATGGCCGTTGAGAAGCAGTATTCTGTTTTCTTCTTCTTGTACGGCAGTGTCTCGTTTTGCATCGGTGAGGTGGCGAACTCCGCTCACGTAGATGGTCGGCAGAGTGCCGAGCGATCTATTTATGTTTTCTGGCGTCGTGTGTATGTGCCAGGACTTTTGCGAAACCAGCATCCTGGCCGTTGAAACCAATCTCAGACATAGTCTTTTTATTGAATCCTGAATCATATAAACGACGCCAGAAAACATAAATAGATCCCTCAGCACTCTGCCGGCCGTCTACGTGAACGGACTTCGCCACCTCACCGATCCAAAACGATAGACACTGCCGTAGAAGAAGAAAACAGAATACTACTCCTCAACGGCCATAGCCGCAGTCAACCCCTGAAGAAGAGACCGAACAGGTCTCGAAACGTAGGGTTCCGCCTTTAAGCTAAGGTTTCGTAAGTGTATATTTTATTTATTAATATTGAATTACGGCTTAATGCTTCTATGAACAACTCAAAGAAATTTGAGAGGTGGGGTTGTGTTTTTGCTCGTTTTGAAACTTTTAAAAAACACAGATTTTGAATAGAGACTCTGGGTGCGCATCTGTGTGATGCGAGATAAAACTTCAAAATTTTAAATCTTTTAAAATAGGCTCATTTCATAAGCCATCCGGTAAAAATTCAGTAGATCTTCTTTTATATATCCCAAATGCATTATATGCACTTACGCCCGATGACTTCATTCTTGGTGGTGATTTCACTGTTTGGGAATATCGAATGGGTCAGCAACCTGCCATGATTGCGGAATATTCATGACAATAAATCTTTCTACGAACTTGTATACACCCATGAACTACAGCAGTTCGTGTCGCATTCAACAAGGTATGGTGCGACAAGTGAATATATTTTAGATATTTTTCTTACAAACTACCCGTCTGCCCTCTGTTCTGTCATGACTACACCGGTTTGCAGTGACCGCCAAGTTGTTGCTACGCATGTCACATGTCAACGCTCTATAACCAAAAAGCCATACCCCCAAGAAGTATATATATTCTTTATAAAAAAAACACCGATAGCTTCTCATTCGACCTGCTAGCTTATCTCCCCGAGTATGAATGTTCCTTCACGACGCTTGGCATTGAGGAATTATGGTATCCGTTCAAAAGAGAACTTACTCGACTTATCGCGAAATATATTCCTTGTAAGATATCCGGGAAACACAGAAAAGATAGGCCATGGATGAACAGGAATTCGCGACGTTTCCTTAATAAAAAGTGAATATTATACTTAAAATATAAAACAAACAAGGAACCCGGTTATATAAGGTGAGCTTCGATCTCTTGAAAATGTCTTCAGGGCTAGAGTTAAAGAGGCGAAGCTACGCGTTTTTTCGACATCGGGGACAATCCTGCTTAGTAATCCAAAATAACTCTGAAAAGTTGTTAGGAAATCAGGCAAGAATAAAGATGTAGGCGTCCCAGCAATTCTTACCAATGATGAGTTAACTTCTTATAACTTTGTCAAGGCGGTTTGCTTTCACGACATTTTTCACTCTGTCCTGTTTGTTCTGTTTGTTTGTTCCACAGCACTCTTGCGAGTGCTGTGTTCTGTTTGTACCATAGCACTCTTGCGAGACAAATCTTAACGCAATGACCGAGTTTGTTAACGAAGATAATGCGGTATGTACATTAACGTCTTCGTAATATGAGATCTTATTCAGCCACATGGCATAATGGCATAGGAAACCATGTCCGAAAAATGTGTGCTTGAGCGATAACTCCCTTCCTAGTTATTCCCTTGAACAAGTTACTAGTTTGTGGCAGGCTGCAATAGGAATGGGAAACGACAAATGTTGTGCCCATTGATAAAGCTGGCCTAAAGATCCTGGTTTGTAATTATAGGAACACCTCCTTAAATGTTGAGTCAAAATTACTTGAACACATATTATATATATAAACGTGGTTAGTCATCTTGAGTCCAATAATTATTTTCCCAGTTCCAGCACGGTTTATGGTCTGGTTAGTCGTGCACCACTCATCTAATCTAAATTTTACATGACCTCTTACACTCACAGGTAAGAGATTTCTGGTTGATTGCTTGCTTCTAGATTTTCAAAAAGCGTTTGATAAGCTATGCGATTCACTCCTCACGCACGAACTGTCACTCCTTGGCCTATCTGGACATCTTCTTGAATGAATGAACGTTTACCTAACAAATCGTACACAATGTGTAGCTATTGATGGTCAAAAGTCTGCGAATGCTGCTGTAACTTCGGGCGTCACACAGGGTGCCGTATTCGGGCCACCACTTTTTAATATATATGAATGATATAACATAGAACTTAACATGTATTATACATCTCTACGCAGATGATTTTGATAATCATGGGCAAGTGAAAAACAAATATTTTTCTTCTACTTCAGTTAGACCTCGAATCATAATGACATCGTGTGGCAGATGGGAAATGTTTCTAAATATTAATAAAGACACTATTGGAAGATTCTCCCAAGAAAAGGAAACCATTCTTATCAAAATGTGAGCTTAACGGTGTTTCCCTTAAGAACGATATTGATCTTAAATATCTGGGTGTTTATTTTAGAAAACGATCTCTCCTAGGTTGAACACATAGACGCTATAACAATTAAGGCCAACCGTATTTTAAACTTCATCAAACGGAAGTTCAAAGAGGCCCCAGCAAACATAAAGGAATTGTTATACACGACCAATGACAGGCCAATTCTAAGGTATGTGTGCTCGTGTGGGACTCACATTTTTCAAATGAAATATCAAAGCTAGGACGCGTGCATAATCGAGCAGCTCCTTTTGTGAAAAATATTACGAATTCTGCTCAAACATACCGAATTCACTGCAACAACTAAACTGGAAATTGCTGGATTTATAGAGCAAAATTCTTCGATCTAAACTTTTAGAAATATTGTTTATAACAAGGGGGTATTACGGAAAAGATATATTTGTATACTCCTGATGATATCTCATCAAGAGTTGATTATATGCTAAAACTTCAAAACATCAGGTGCAGAGCCGAAATGTTTAAGAATTTTTTTTTTCGAATCACGTAAAGCAGCTGTGCTCTAAGGCCAGCGGCATGTTCCATCATTTTTGCATTGCAATTTTAGAAAATTTTCAGCTCACTTGAAATAAACCCTCTATTTTTATTGCGTCCTCCAAATTGAGGAGTATGTCTGTACTATTCAGGACCCGCGCAAGCAAATATGTATAAGCAATTTCAAAAGAATTTAGAATCGGGCTGAGAGATATGCTCTAAATAACTATCATTTTCACGATCGTATCTCTCAATCAAAGCTCCAGCTCGGATGGAACCTTTACAACTAAGACGAAATTGCCTCCCTCTCAAGTTTAGGCATATTCTAAGTTACGGTAGCTTCGGGATAGATAAACCAATATACCTATTGGCACCTAATTATGGTTCTCATCGGACCAGGAATAAAAAAAAAACATCCGAAATTTTTTGCACAGGTAGTGCTGTTTTAAAATATTCATTTTTTATCCAATGAATTATTCATTGGAACGTGCTGCCCGACGAGCTTCCTAACGTTCAATCTTTTTCGATGAAATCATGTTATTGCAGTTTCTTTTGACGGTTTAGTTTAATCAGCCTCTGCTTTCTGTTGATAGAATTCTCATATTATTTGTAGTATATATTGGCATGTTTCTCCTGTATCATTTGTAATTTTTTGTTTTTTCTTCCGAAACATATTCGCTTTTGTGTACTTATTTCCGTATTCCCAACTCTAATGCCCATTGGGCGTTGTAAATACGAAACAGATAAATAAGTAAAATCAATTAGTGACTGGAATGGTTTTCCACAACACGTGGTCATTGCAGCCTCAGGTGCCATGTTTACTTCCTTGTTATTAAACACTATCTGATATTAGTTGTCATCGATTTTGCGTACAGCAGCTTCGTGTTGTGATATTCGTGTTATATAATCAAACTTTACCTATTTTATGTATTTGTATTTACTTCAGAGTGCCTGAGAGACAAAACAAGAGTTCTCTTTATTTCATGCTGCCCCGCCTCCCCTACAATAATGCCCTCGTGGCAATGCAGGCACTCTATAAATAAGTCTCAATAAATACCAGGCGGCGCTGAAAGTCGGCCCTCTCAACGGCCGTGCGTGCTTTTCAGCAGACAACATTCTCGTACCAAGCGTGATATTCGACGGAATATATGGGGTTCTGCGGTTACGCAAAACTGCTCATAGAGTCGTAGTAAGTTATCTTTATATTTTTCAACTTGTTTTTTTCTTTACTGAGCTTTTCTTTTTTTTTTATTTGGAGAATCACTGCGTTACAATTAACGGGCAAGCGGAACAGCGTTTAGAGCAGCGAGCGCTTCCTTTTCGCATTGGCTCACGCCGTACCACAGTACGCGTACCTAGGCATTGTTCAATTTCCTGCTAAATAAAAAAAAAAACTAAATCGACCGAAACCAGTTTATTGGTCAAAGAATTTACACCGAAAATCATCTACTCTTCATACAGATGGAAGCAACGGCCTCCTTTCAAAGCGCGGAACCTTTAGTCCTGAAAAGTATTCATTTCTTTGAAGTGCCGTCTCTATACGATCTACTCAAGGTATTGAGCCCACAGAGGTTTTACTGCCTGGAGACAATAGGTGCTTACGTACAGAGCAATGAGACCGCGCAAAAAAGCCAAGGCCACCAGGCACGTGTGGTGCTTGCTTGTCATGCATTTATGATATTAGAATTAAATGGATTATATTCCTCGAATATGCGCCGTAGAAAGTCATGCTCTCCTACCGGGTTTTTCATCTGAGGGGAGGAGGTAATTTAGGCTTTTGAGCGGGGTATGAGATTCCATTCCTTTCATACCAGTCACGGATGCATCAAATTTAAATGATTACTGAACCTCACAGATGTCGTTTAAAGTGGGCTCTATTTCATTTTTCTAAACTGTATTTTACGCCGTTTTTTTGAAAGCATTGAACATTTTCGCTTCCTTAAATGTACGTGTTTCAGCTACTCGCAATAACTAGGCCCATTCTGTTTTCGAGCGCATTTCCTAAGAACCCGAATACAGTTGTAGGCCACCTTTGTCATTTGGCGTTTTTGAACCAATGGTGGGTCTGAGTTTCCTCTATGTCAACTTTATATCTATTTATTTGTTGTCCATATACACCAGTCAACGATTTTCTGACGCAGCTACAACGGCTTGAAAGAAAAAAAAAATGTATATATTTTCGTTACCATCAACCGTCTGCTTACTGATGACAATTTAAGACTCTCAGGTGCCATCCTAGCTCTGCAATAAAAATGTGACTTCAGTAAAAATAAGAAGAATAATTTCCTTTATATTAGATATTGGAATCCTTGCGTCTTCCTGCTTGAGAGACAGAGACATACCCATTATCAACTTAAAATAAACATCACCGTGATGTGTGAATTCAACTTTGATCTACTCAGACCAAGATTATATTTTCCAATAAACCACTCATAGTGTCGGGCTCAGCTTGAGGACATATTTCGGTAAAGTTTTAAATAACTGATGAGGACTCGCATAATGCAATTAACGTAGACGGCATCTCACTCGACTTGCAAAGGGGTGGGTACTGATCTGGGAGTATGTCATATTACTATATTATCCATATTCAACATTCCATTTACAACACTAGGAACAAAAAACTATGCCATTAACTCGCTGTTCAGTCAACACACATCTGGTGACTGGATTTGCAAGAATATATGACGGTCGCTGTCAATACCAGCGTAATGAAAGAGCGGGAAATGCTGAGCGCACTGCCCGCGCTGCACAAGGGAATGGCCAGGTTTGAGCACCACCTCGTGGATGCCTCTAGATGAGGGTGCGTTCTGGGGGACATTGCGGTGGAGTGCTCGTCAGTATAGAGAAGGTGGTGGCACTGCCTGGGGTAATAAAAATTATTCTCTCCTTTCACAAAAATTACACAACGATTTCGTTCTGAAAACTAAGGTCGGAAGTAACGGGCCGTTTCGCAATCGCTTGATATACGGATGTTAAGGTAAACAATTTAAATAAATATTCACACCAACAGAATGGTTCAGTAAAAAAGAAACTCTTTTCGGGAGAAACCTACAACCTACGGAGGACATCAGGAATATAAACATCTGCTTCCTGTTAAGCCTCTTGGTGAGGTCCAGTCGATAATCCCTAAACAAGTCAATTGTGGTAGAACTTCAGCCATGCGTGAATTGCCGAGAACGGGGGGGGGGGGGGGGGATGGTCGCTAGCAATTAAACCTGATAAAAGCACTAAAAAAAACGCGTGTACCACTATGTCTGGCAGTTTGTTCCTAAAAGGCGTTTCTCGACCACCCTAATGCTGCAATTTTTTGCCTTTTTCTGAATCACCCGGTTAATTGTTGCCCTCAAGAAGTATGTTAGATTATTAACCGATCAGCTGAAAGAGTGGCTGAAGCCGCAGGATATCCAGGCCAAATCATTCGTCGGCTTTTTATGAACCGATCTCGCTCTCGGGTTGCCTCTTTGCGCGGATAGCCTGCTTACGTGAAACAACAACGGGGGTATGGCGCAAAAACTTTCCATGGACCAAATTGTGACTCCTATAAGTGGTACTGCACGCGATTTGGGCTCGTCGGCGCGGCGCGATTTCGGACGCAGGAGCGCTAGTTATTGCCAAGGCGCTTGTTTCTGCGCGGACACGTGTGCGCCGCGAGCCGACATCGCAAGTGCGCCCCTTCGTTTGTCAATGAGAGCCCGGTGAACAATCATATCATTTAACGCGTTTGTTTTTTGTGGCTTGCTCAAAGTGCGCGGCAGACTAAAGGGAATATTAGAGCCATTGGTGCTGTATCGAGAGTGATCTGCAAAATAAAAAAAATAAAAAAATACCACGACTCTCTTATTACATGTAGGCCAATTTGGAATCTTTACTTATCATTTTAGTTTCGTACACGTGCCTTCATACTATGTACATGTGCTGTGGTGTTTGTAGCCTGGCGTTGTAGAGAGCACGCCGACGGCGGCAGCCCTACATCGCTGAACGCGGGAACACCTGCATTGGCCTCGGCGCTCCAGTTTGACATGCCTCGCGTCCGCGCTAGCGGAAAAAGAAGAAAAGAGCACCGTGGGAGTCACGTTAACGGTTGTTTACACCGGGGTCCTATTTCGAGAGCGGTGCGACTCGTAGACGGGGAAGAACGGTACACTGCTGCTTAAAGAATTTGAAAATATTAACTGGCGTCTATAGCCAATATCAAGTCAACGTGTACAGACTCCCGAAGACAATGATTCTGCATTTATAACGGGACTTGCTTTCGGTGTACTCCGAGCGGGTCCCAGTAGATTATCAGTCCAGCAAGTTACAAACAACAGACAATAGGGCCGCGCAACAGGTGGAATATTTACTGATGCTATAGCTGCACACGTCTGTATAGCATATGGGAAAGAAAAAAAACATACCTCTGTAACAACAACAAAAAAAATCGGCTACCTTTGCGTTTTCGCTTAACAATTGAGTCGCAGCGACAGCAGCTTTCCGCTTGCGTGATGCGCATTATTATTATGGCACCATTGTCTTTTCTGCGCCGCCGCCTGACCATGACTCTGAAGCGTTTCCCGCCATTTTCGCTTCTTGCATGCATTCCGCTCGGTGCCATATTCAAGCTTAGTCTACGACGAGCCTCCTCAATGGCCTCAATTGAGAGTCGCGTTCATTGTCCACTACAGATTTGCCGAGGTTTAGCCACACGGCGGTCAACCTTGTCTGCCAGGATGGTCGTGCGAAAGCGCCGGCAAATCGGGGTGTCAATGACAGACAATAGCGCCTAGAAGACAAGGCCTGCGCATTCCTTACACGGACGTCATCACCAGTGGACCCAGACAGGGACACTTGGGTCAGTATAAACGTCAGAGCGTCCCCCCCCCCCCCCCCCCCGCAGGGGGCGCCTACACCTTAGGTGTTAGGTGGTCGGTGAGTGGCGCCACCACGGACCCCAGCAGCGTGGACCACCGTACCTGCGAGCGGGTCACCTGCTTTAGTAGGGGTTGGTAAGTAGCGTCACCACGAACCCCGAGACATGTGGGTTCGCCCACCCAAGGCGGACTGTGTGTGGCTTAACCAGTGTCCGGGGAAAAAGGGATCCTTGTGGTTGAGCTGAGTCGGGGGTACGTTTGGACCCTTTGGGGCCCCCAGGGAAAGGCAATATACCACTCCGGCATCTGCTTCTCGCAGACGGGTTTCCCGGCCTGGCCCAACCAGGACGATTCAGTCAGTCACATTTCTCCATCTTTCCTTTCTTTAAATTTCTTCCTCTCCACTTCCTTCTTACTCACCTTCTTTGGCGGCAAGGGCTAACCCTGGTTGGTGACAGATCACGTTCTAGAGCCACACTTGGTTATAGTTTCTCGGTAGCACTGAAAACGTAACTATTTCAGCCAAGCCCCTCTTGTTATGACACATTACCTATTCCCTTGTTTGGCTCGGTGGTGTGCGGCGAGCAACAGATTCCGAACACTCCTGCCTTTTTATTGCTGCTCCCTCTTCCAAAATCAACACTATGCGCCCTTATAAAAGGTGTTGCTCCATCTTACTTTTGAAAGCGCAAATGAACCACCAAAGTTCCTAAGATTCATTTTACTCCAAGGCCAAGACGAAGAAAAGTCACTGGCTAAGCTCTCATCTTTACTAGTGTCAAATGCCTTGATACCATAATTGGCAAAGCTTTCAAGGCGAAAAAGCGTTCTGGTAGTTTTCTTGGCGAAGTCGAAACAAAAGTTCAAAGCAGAACGCTACTAGAACAGACATGCCGGCCGGACACTAGATAAATGTCAGCCCACATCGGACGCTGAATAGTGTTCGAGGTGATTTCTCCGAGGCTGTTCTGGTAAGTTGCACTGAGGATGAAATCTTAGAGACGGGCAGGAGGAGCCAACAAGGCATTTAATCCTGACGTTTGAGCTGCATACATTTCCTGCCACAGTTGAAACTGGTTACCTTCATTGCAATGACCGGCCATGTATCCCAAAGTCACAAAGATGTTATGGATGCGAGCGCTTTGGGCATGGTTCGCGGAACTGTCGGGGCCGTGAGACCTGTGCGAAGTGTGGTGGCACTGATCATGTAAACGATATTTGTGAAAGCACCCTCAAATGTGTCAACTGTCAAGAATGCCATGCTGCTAATGCCTGGGCATGTCTGCAGGGGACGCAGGAGAAAGAAATCTTAACCCTCAAAGGATAAAATAAAACATTATTTACCAGGAGGCAAAACGACAATTTGTTTTTGTCGAAAGGCACGTTTTCCCAGGCGGTGCTGAGGGGACCAGCACTGCAAACAGAATTGAAGGCCTCCCATGTATCGTCTGACGTCCTGGCAGTGGCTCTTCAGTTTCTTACGACCCAGCAGGGGCAGCGGACCTCTCCGGCTCCCGGAGGAAGTGTACCAGCTGCCCCTCGGCCATGAGACAGGCAGGTAGCCTTTCTATCTGTCCTCAATTCGAGGTCTGCCCCCAGGGAGAAGAAGCGAGATTCTCACCCCGACTCACGGCAGAGGGCCTCGTCCAAGGAGCGGCACCGCGCCGCTCCTTCTGCAGCTGAGAGGTATTCATGGGTGCATGCTCAGCGTCATTAAAAGTTATCTAGAGTGTCGTTAATTTCATATTAAGCTGGGTACTACTTTTTCTCGAGAAAACGTTTGTACAATAATAGAGTTCCTCAGGGTGGTGTACTTAGCATCACTCTTTTTACTAAATTAAGTTCATTCACATGTAATATTTTATTCAGTTCAATATTTTATTTATGTTGATGACCTTCAGGTGACAGTATCATCATGCAATCGTTCCATCTGTGAGAAGAGGGTTCAAGTAGCAATCAATATGTTGACAAGCTCGGCTAATACGTATGGTTTTAAATTTTCCTCAGAAACGACGGTGTATGTATGCTTTTCTCGTCGGCGAGGAATTGTTCTAGAACCTTCCTTAACCATCTATGAACTTCCTATTTCGCTGAAAACTCAAAACAGTTTTTAGGTCATCCATAGATGACGGAAAAATTCTATAAAATGGACGTACGTGGTATGTCGCGAATTCGCGACATACGTCCTTAAATGGGTTAAGCAATTAAAGTCAAGATGTTTCACATCACTCAGGATTATCCAAGTGCTGTCCCATCAATCTTGAAGTTATTATCGACACTGTCTCCTGAGCATTTATAGTTCAGTAGTTCTGTCCCGGCTCGATTATGACAGTTTTGTGTATACCTCAGCCAAAGCTTCACTAATAAAGACGTTGAATCCCATTTAAAATCAGGGGCTGCGGCTAGCCCCCGGTGCTTTGCGCACCTCTCCAATTGGAAGCATCTATGCAGAGGCTGATGAATAATGTCTAAAGAAAAGACGTTTCGCTTTGGGGTTTATGTATTCGCTCCGAGTAAGATAAGTTCCTCTCTATCCAGCTCTTGAATAGATTGAATAAAATCAAGCTTGAGATGTATTTTCACAATAAGTCAAGTATTGTCCGTCCCTTTGCTTTGAGGCATAATAAGGCAGCAGAGTGTTTTGATCTTGACACAAAGCCCTCTGTAACAAAGTACAAAATCTCTGAATATGTACTTTGTTACAATCAACAAGGAATTGTTCCCCCGTTCATTGTAATTTCAATTTGAAAAAAAGACGGAAAGAAAGATACTCTGGATTAAGTACTGAGGCCAGAATTGTCTGGATTATAAAGCCAGCACCACTTAAGCATTTACACAGATGGTACTAAAACTTTTTCCTTTGTTGGTTGTGCAATGATTGCACAATGATTATAATGAACGGGGGATTGGTCCCCCGTTCAATGTAATTTCAATTTGACAAAAGACGGAAAGAAAGATACTCTGGGTGAAGTTCTGAGGCCAGAATTATCTGGATTATAAAGCCAGTACCAGCACCACTTTAGCATTTACACAGATGGTACTAAAACGTATTCTTTTATAGGTTGTGCAATGCTTGAACCATCTGTTCGCTATGTTAAAACCTTAATCCTTCTGCCACAATTTCAACAGCAGTGTTGCATGATTTAATACTTGCTGTGGAATATACAGTTAAGAAAAAACTTCGCCGGTCCGTAGTCTACACGGACTATTTAAGTGCATTATAAGCCCATGTTTTATTGAATTTAGCCACAAACGCCTTGGTTGCTAAGCTGCAAGATAAGAAAACTTCAGCCATCAAAATGGGTATTAAATTATTTTCTGCTGGGCGCCAAGTCCCGTTGGCATCGCGCGTAAGGAGGAGTAACATCAGTCTGCTTGCTCTGCCGTCACACACTTTGTGGACACACGAGAAATTCCTCAAAAAGATTATCGAGAGACGGCGAAACGGTCCACAGCTCCAAAATGGCAACATGAATGAAATCGCGAAGTAAGCAATAAGTTACATGCGGTGTAAAACGTACCGAAAAAATGGGAGAGTGCCCGGTATCCCGAACATTCCTACGAGGTGGTTCTCTGCCGTCTAAGGATTGGCCATACCCGACTAATACACGAACATCTTCTGCGTGGTGAATAAGCCCCGGAGTGTGAGTATTGCCATAGCCATCTAACCACCATATTTTACTTGAGTTCAACGCGTATGGCCCAGAACTTTGTAACCATTTTAAGCAGCTATACAAGGAGCATACTCCATAACATGTCATTATTTTACTCGGCGAAGAACCTGTTATTCTACACTCTTGTGTTTTTAATTTCTCATAGCAATCGGCCTTCTACACCGAGTGTGATTCCATTTTAGGTTCCTGTATTGATGTTCATTTCTTTTACGCCTAAGCACATTTCATGTTTATAGTTTTATCCTATCATCTGCTACTAATGCTCTGTCTTCTTCCAAACCCCTTTCGGAAATCGTTTATTTACCTGGCGCATTATCGCCTTAGACGCTTTGACGCCACAAAAAATCCAATCCAATCAGAGCGCCTCGCAATGTCTCATAAGGAACGCGACCCTAGCTCGCGCGACGCCAAGACGCACGCACCTGCCGCACGCACCTTTTCGGCGGCTTTCGTCGAGCACGCGTTTGCCGCATGGGGTGGGTTAGGGGATCCACTCACAATGACGTCAGGCGGAGACACTGTTTTTTATGTGGAGTTCGTTAGGAGACTCTGCTAAACGCGCTGTCGACAATGTTGACGCGAAGTATAGGCTGCTCTGAGAGCGCGCGGGGACATCGGAACGCCGTGCTCTTAGTTGGAGTGAATAGAGGGCAGACCTAAAGCTAGACCTCGTTTCAGCTTAGGTCGAGACGCAGCAGACGTTGCAAGCTAATGGAACAAAGCAAGCGGCATTGAAATCCCAAGTCCCAGGGCTTTTCTATTTACAAATTGCTCGGCGACGACAGAACGCGTGACAAACATGACATCATGACAAACACAATGACAGTGCGTTTTGACCTTGACTGATTAATCGCATCAACTCGTAGCGTCCCGTGCGTCTCGAGTTGATGTGAAACGAAGTATGGCTGTATTTCTCTACGTTGCATTCGTTGAACGCGTTCGAATGCGAGAGCCAAACGCCTGACGCCGGCCGGTGTTCCCAGCTCAAACGCCTTTTAACGCGTTCGACGATTGCAGTGGAGACAAAAAGGCATCTAGCTTTAAGTCTACGTTACTAAACAACTCAGTTGGGAAACTGCCATAGAGACTGCTCTGGAAAAGTGGCACCGACCCGTCCTCCAGAACCGAGCTGATGGCAATCACAACGCCGCCATTTCTCCCGCAGCGGCCACTCGAGGAACTGCACGTGACTTCTATCATGGCTTTAATCGGCCATTATGGCGCCGAAACAGATACGGTGGAAGAGGTTACAGGGGCGCCACCCCCGTCTCCCGAGCGGACGTGCCGCGAATAAACTACCGAAGTTAAGATGCTCCTAGGTCGCGACGCTCTACCTGAAATCACCGCTGAGGCATACCCTTAGCGAAACCTAGGTTACTTTAAGTATACTTTACGGTCTTTTAATATACTAATTCCCAAGAATACTAAAATCGTCCTTAAAGGATGCTAGTCAGAAGTAGGCTTGTAATATTAGTGTCCTTTCTTAGTATGCTTGAAGTAAGTACTGTAATAGTACACTTTTAGTAAACTAGCTAAGACCTAAGTAGCTCCTAAGTTCATGCGAAGCGTCTTACTAGTAGCCTCCCCTGGGTATCTTTTAGTGCCCTAGAAGAACGTTATCTAAGTAAGCTGGAAGGATCTCGTAAGTATTCGTGCAGTGACTTATTAGTTGCCTCCCTAAGATTTCTTTTAGTGAACGAAAAGTTTACTATGAAAGTGCGCTGAAAGGATATTCGAAGCCTGCACCCAGCATGCTTAGCTGCGCTCACCATGAAATGAGGACAACATTGGGCTTCGTCGCTGTGTCTTTGTGTCATGAAATGGCGTCAGCAGCTCGCGTTGTTTCGAGCGCTGTGGTGTTTCAGTGCTGTACGTGAGCCCTCTGATCAAGTTCTCAGTGTTCCGGTGGCGAGCGTGACCGACAACGTCTGCGATTGCACCGTCCCAGAATGAGTGTAGCGACCATTATACGCTGCGCACACGCCGTGGACGCGCAGCTCCCCGGCGTGGCGATCCAGAAATGAGCCGCCTGGAAACGACAACAATAGTTGCGTTGACGCAGTGGTTACCCCTCACAAGAGCGCAAGAACAACTGTGAAAGGTACGTTCAGTTGGTATCTTCAGGAATGTGAGAGGTAGCAATTGCGGTGTCAGCGTAGTTGTTGTCGTTTCCAGTTCGCTCTGGTGACACGGACGTGGTGAGCAGCCTGCAACAGCGAGTGAGATACGCTATCTACCGTTTTTGTGATTCCATCGTTTAATCATCAGTGCTACGTGTTATTGGCCCCACAAACATCGACGAGCAGTCTGTTTTCATAGATAGTTCTCAGTCAGATTATAAAGCAGTGCAGTTCGTGTATGGGTGCACCGGGTCGCGAATTCGGTGCTCCAGAGCTTTCTCGACGCAGAAAACACAAGCTCCATCGTGCCTGCATGCCTCTGAGATTTCCGCGTGGATTGATTGCAGTGTTAAAATTCGAATGATTTCGGGTCTCTTGCTGTCGTGAAACGTGTGAGTTCTTGGCATTTCTATCAGTCGTGAGTGTGGCCGACCAAGTTTGCAAATACGCCGCGTTTTAGACTTAAGCTAGGTGACGCAAGCAACCGCCCGTTACAAGTGCGTTGCAAGGTGCCGCAGTAGTATCCATCCAATCATCAAGATGGCAAGATGGCGCCGGCTTGATCAGCCGTCAGTTATTGTTGTCTTTAAATAAACCAGTTTGTTTAGGAACGTTCGAAGATATTACTTCGAAATCTTTAGCATTCAGGAGTGGGATTACCGCTGAGCCTTCCCGGAACAGTGATGGCTGCGAAAGCCACGTTCACGCCGACGAACGTGAGTTTTCTTCACGGGTGGTGGTGCGCGTCCATTTTTTCCGCCACCGAGGAGAGGGCGTTCGGTGTTCCTGTTGACTCGACGAGAAAGCACAGCCATGGCCGCGGACCGTGAGCGTGTACGGACCCTAGCGTCGCCACCGGGCTTCGCATCGGTGACCGCGACGCCGGACTTGACGGCGTCCATTCCCGCCTTTTTGACTCGTCGCCAGCGAGCGCCATGAGGAAGTGGGCGGGACTGGCTGTCGCATATCAACACGGTGGCGGCGCAGCGCAGTCCGGGTGGAGCGATGGAATGACGCTCGTTGTTGCGTCGTTGAAGGTGAGCGGGACGGCTTGAGTGGCATCAAACGACCGGGAAGCGACTGGAAACTTGGTCGAAATGGGCAGAAGAACTACAGATGGTGTACCCCGATGACGACGATTCGCACTCTACGAGTGATGCTCCGGCGGACACAGACCGGGTGAGTCCGTCGCTGATTATTTTTTCGACAAGAGCTTCATCTGCTCGAAGTGTGACGTCAAGGAAATGAGTTTACAATGGCGCAGTCTTATAATTGCGGAACTTCGGAACATGAACCACGCTGTGATTCTGCGGCTTCAAGCAGCGACGTTCGCAACGTCTTGCGAAATTTTGCAAAACCTTGCTGATTTTGTTTTCTTGAAATCCCTCGTTGCAGAAGAAGCAGTCCACAAGAAAAAAAAAAGAAACTATGGAGGGACAAGCTTCTCAAAACGTTTTGCCAGGAGCTGAAAGGTCACAGGGTATGTATAAAATCATTTTTGTTAGAAAGTGTTCGTTTTATGGAGAGCTTATCAGTATTCATATAATGTTGCCATTTTGGTGCTTGGTTAGATATATTTTTATCAATGTCATTATTGCTTTTTTAAGTGTACTTATAATTTATTCACTCATGCCAACTGCAAGCAGTTCAGACCTCTGAAGTATTTGGAGACGGTAGATATACTGGTTCCGTAACCTTTGCACTGTGAGGGCAGGTGACATTTGATGTTATTTTCCTCAGCATTAGAAAACGTTAATGGACAACGGGAATGCAACTTTGCGGGTTTGTCAGAGGTCACTTCTGGGAAGCAGTTGCTTAGGACTTCCAATGTTATGCTTTGTTGTACAACTCTGATAATCTATCATTACCGCTTATATTTGCTGTTTATAGCTTGGCACATCTTCTGGGGACCCTGAGGACGTTGCATCACAAGCTCAAGGGCCTGTCGCTGTACCTGCCCTGGCCTCTGCTGAAGAGGTCGAAGCTAGGTTCAAAGAGGCCCGGATAAAGGAGGGCAAGACCAGGGCCGGCGAGACCTGGGCCACCGATGTCGAGACCAGGACCAGCGAGCCTAAGACCGGGGCCGAAGCCAGGGTCAATAAAGCCAAAGCCAGGGTCAACGAGGCCAAAGCCAAGGCGATGGCAACGAGGTGGATGCCAGTGCCAACAAGGCCGAATCCAGGGCTACCGAGACTTAAGCGAGGATGGAGCTGGTTGAGAGTAGGACGGACCTGACTGGGGGACGCTGAGGCTAGGGCGGCCAAGGCCAAAGCAGAGGAGGCCGAGGCCGTAACGTAGCGGCCTCTGCATCTGGACGTATGTTGAAACAGTATAACCTAACTGCCCGATGTCTCAAATTCGCGACATAACAGATTTTTTTGCTTAGGAGTCCATTTGCACCAAAAATAACTCCACTAATCGATTACATATACACGTTTGCAAGCACGTCCTCTGGGTGCCGCCATCTTCCTAGCTGGAGAGAGCGTGAGCTGCGCCATAATCCTGTTACATTGACTTAAAAAGGCGTGTAGTCGGATTATGGCGCGGCCCACAACGCACCTAAGTACATCCCAGCAATCAAGATGGCGGTGCCTCGAGGCCGTACTTACAAACATGTATTCAAAGCAAAAAAATAGTTTAAAACATTTTTTTGATAGACACATAGCTTTAATTTCCTGCATTAAATGGTTAACAAGCTTCTTCGTATCCCGAAATGAGTTGTACTGCTGCTACAATTCTCTGTGATACCATAAGTTTTTTTTTTTATTTAAACTGAGTGCAGATACAGGAAAGACTTTTTCGAAATCAGGGTAGACAATATCTGTGACGGCGAAGCACTGAATTGCGGTGCTTTAGCCAACCCTGTATGGGCTTGGAGGTCTACTGTCTCTATGTTGACACACAATGTCAATTTTCATGCCTCAATTTGCTGTTCTGCTTACAGGAATAGCATGTGCATTGGTCTTTAAAGTTGCAGCTGTACATAGGTGAAATGAGGCCGCTCATAGTATGATATGGAGTGGCAGCAGCAATCTGTCTCCATTTTGGGAGCTGTTTGCGAAGCGGCGTGTTGACAGTGAGTGACCGTGTCGAAAGCAGTGAAATATGCACAAAAACACTGAATGTGTGCTAGAAGCGCAATTTTGCAAACAAAAGTAACTTTACTGAACTGAGCTGACTAAGGTCAGGGAATGAATTTCAGGGGTATTGGGGTGCGAAGCAGTCTGAATGGAGAGCAATATTTCTAGTGCAAGTTAAAGGTCTCGTATAACTTCACAAACAGTTTCTTTATGGTGAGTATACATATGTCAAGCAGAGGATTTCAGGCTTGAATTTCACAGGTTCATGCTTCTCCACCATTTATTTTAAAAGTTTGAAGTCTAGGGGCAAGTTTGGCGCAGTATCTGCATTAATTGTGTGAACTTTCAATTTTCCTTCATGTTAGACCAGGTGTAACTTATGTGTAACTTTAAAAGGGGCGATGATGCCAGTGTGGACTGCTGTTAACCAGTAATTTTCTCATAATTTCATGCTTCCTACCGGCTGGTGCGCCACCCCTTGTTGAGGCTATGGAGACTCATGGATTGGCGGGCCCCGTGGTTCAGGGGGATGTTGTGGAGAACATGGTATGCAACAATTTTCTTTCTTCACATCGCGGTTAAATGTGTGCATCTTTTATCTTGTCTTTTTTTTGTATAGCCCTAATGGCTCATTCACACCAAATTTTGACGCCAGGCGTCAAAATTTGATCAGATCATTTTGATGCTCGAACCACAACCGCAGACTTTTCTGCTAGAGAAAACTTTCCAATCAGAACGAAAGGCAGGAATTGTATTGTCAGATATCACACCAGGGAATGCCAGCTTATGTACAGGAGGAAAACGAATTTCGGCAACCCGAGGAAGTCTCGTGCAAGGCTCTGTCACATGTCTCCTCAGCTTACAATGGCCTTGCCGCTTGCCTCCATTCTCTTGCTCGGCCTTTTTCTGTCGTCAGCTACAGCCGGTTTGCGACAGCACGCTGCCTTTTGGTGCCAGCGGAGGCAGGTTCAGCGTTTAAAAAAGGTCGTTTTTATCTTTTGTGATATAAGAGACGTTCACAGATCGTTTTAAATCTCACTTAGCAGACATCACATCAATGTCTTTTTTGTTGTGTTTTCGTCGGTGATTGACACTTCGTGGCAGACGAAACCAACACAACCTAGACGAACTCGAGGCCTAAGCACCGATTTTGCATGTCACATAAAAGGAGTTAGTGCGAAGCGCGGATTGAACACGAGTGTCTTGTCAGCCTTGACTGCCCATTAAGTGAGAACACGAGTCACACCTGTACGATGATGCTTCACTAATGTTTAATCTTCAAATCTGTGCTCTGCTCGGTCACACTTTTGGTAGCAGAAAATGCAGTGCTAAGTCTTTGTATCTGGGTGGCGTCGAGTCCCCAAACTCTTCTTTTTCTCGCACTGGCAGGCAACATGTTCGCAAACAGTCTTTTAGCTCCTTCACTCTCGCCAAGACGAAAATTGTACCCCAGTGCTGTGGACAGCTTCCGTTTGATGCTCACATATTTCTTGGTTGTCACCGAGCAATGAGCACAGGTAACCTACTCTTATTAATGCATGGTGTTTGTTAAAAGCTGACCTCCTAACTTCTCCCGCCGACGTGCACTGGCACGGCAGGGTTGTGCTAGGGAAACTGATTTCCCAGATACATCATACGGGCACGGCAGGGGGTACTAAGTCTGAACAGTTCAGTCTTTTTTTGGCGAGCTAATTCGGTCAGCAGCAAAGACTGCTTTTTAGAATTGTGAACGAACCATAAGTTTTAGCAAAAGATGTGCCTATGAGAGAGGTTCAACTATTAGAACCATTGCTACACTCTAAAAAAAGGGGAGGAGAAAAGGAGGAAAAGAGCGATGTTCCTCCGTGTCGCCAACGGAAGGGAGGAAATCGTACCCGTTTCTCCATTTCACCGATCCTCATGCAGCGCCACCTGGTGCCGCTTGAAAAAGGGACGAAAATTCCTCCCCCATGTTCGCGGCGACAGCGGCGGTCGTACCGCCGCTGCCGCTGTGAAGATGTTCAATGGCGGTGACGGCAACTTGAAGGCTTGGTTACCTTCACCTTGAGCAATCCCACTACTGCGCGATGCTGGGAGAGAGAAAGCGGAGCTGCGGGGGCTATCGGAGAAACGCTAGTTTAACAAAAAAAGCGAGGCGCGTAGCTCGGCGTGTGTCTCGCGAGAATAGCGCCGTATGTGCTCGCTTCGAAATCGCGCTTGTTCATGGTGGATAAAACATTGCGGCTGCGATAAGTACAGCTGGCGACTTATCACTGGCATGGCAAGTACGACCACTTTCGTCGCGTTACTTGCTACATGACAAGTAGACATAGTAACTCTGGAGCGAGGGAACAAGAAAAAAAGGCGGACAGACACGAAACTATGTCTATATATTCTTACCAAGCTCGCCTGCCTTTTTGCTTTAACTTTAATAACAAGTAGGGCGCACAAGAAATAAATCGTCATAATCATGGAACTTTTTTTTTGCGTGATTACGTAGTTGCTAAGATCGCTACTCAATTCGAGTCGACACGTCTCTACGTTCCTAGCCCCGTCACCTTCGTGAGAAACATATACTCTTGAAATAAAGCGTACGTACCATACAGCGAAAGGTAATCCGTGCGGCGTTTATTTCAGTTCTGTGTAAAACAGAACAGCATATCCAGTCGATAGGAAAGACCACTGCGTTGCGGCGGGCGACTGCCTCCGACACACACTGTAGTCCGTCAAGATCGGGACAACGCCCGGCTTGCGGGAGCACGCGTTTTTCGTTTTGTTTTTTTTTTTTTTTCAAAAATTTTAGCTCCGCACAAGGAATGACACTGAAATGACGATTCGGCGAAGGAACGAAGCAACGGATCCGGGAAACAAGGTCAACTATTCATTCGGGAAGAGTCCACCTGGAAGAAAGGGAAGTACAGACATTCCATTCCGGTTGCGGGGCGAAGTGGGGGAGGGAGGTCGGATCGGCGGGCTTGAAGGAACGGATCATTCACCACAGCGGACGGCTCACCGCAGCTTTTTTAGTTTGTGCGGCATCTCCTGCTACTGTGTGCTACATATCAAATAACGCAGTCACAAAAAGAAAAACAAATGAAGTGAAACAAAAACCCCGTCGCACTTTTCTTTTATTTTATGCGGCCTACTTAGTTCGTAATCGCGCGGTTCCTCTCGTGTCGTGATACGAGCGCGGCTGTAGTACACGACCAAGCCGACCCGGCGTTAACAACGTGGATTTCAAGTCTACTCGTCGCAAATGTACTGGACGTACTTTTAAAAGAAGCAAGGATGAACATAAGCTTACTCGCTAATAAATTAACGTTCTATTTAGATAGCGACATGACTAGAAGATAACTAACAATTTCTGTACAAACTTTTATTTTAGCTTTAGTGTCCGAAATAGTTGCATTGCGTTAGCTCTCGTAACGCTATATTCTGCAACGGGTTGCAAACGTTCTCTAAAACACAAAAACGCTGCTCCGTATACGGTATATATAGCCGACGCCATACCCATAACGGATTGCTTATTGAGTTGCGGAAGTGACTGAACGATCTACTAAAACTCTCAACACGGGCTTTTTAACTTTCTGACTTGTGCAACGTGATGTTTTCAAGCGGTTGCATTATATCACCAAGACATTTTCATTTTAGTTGTCTGCTGCCATACCAAAGTCATGGTTCGTGTGTCCTTATCACTCCCGGGACTTACTTTTTTATAGGAAAAACGCTCCAGGTTAGAAAATTAAAACAATATTAAATTTCTCTAATACGGGTGACAAAGCATGACCCAATATAAGTTCTCTGCTGTTGCAAGGAGTCTTGTTAAAACCAGTAATAATTTTTGTTTGAAAAATTAATTGAAATACTTGTGCAACAATTAAAATTATTATTACCCCACCAAAACCTGAAAATAGATTACACTGGCACTGAACACTCCAATCAAGCAATAACCTGGTTGCAAATTTCAGCACCAGTGCACTGCATTTCAACACTGCATTGCCAACATGATTCTTCGAACTTAATAAAAAAATAATTATTAAATTTTAGTTAATTAGCCTAATGATCTACATTTGCTTTGATCAGGGTGTTGAATTAAGAGATGGGGGCTACTCCAAGAGACAATTCAAAAAATGTATTAAGCACGAGTAATATTTATTCCGTCTCTCCGTGTTTTACGACAAATGAAGGCAGTCACCGGCCAAGTCGGATTCAAAAATAACACTGCCATATATAGAGAGAGTGCGAACTTAGCGTACGTAGAGAGGGGTGGGGGTTCGGCGTCGCTGCGCTGTTGTTGTGGGGCGTTCTGCTTGTGTTTCGTGCATTCTGTGTCTTCAGTGCTGTATGTGTATTTACCATGCAGCGTTCGAGAGGTATGGGACACTGGACAATAAAATTGGCGCTTCAGCAACATTTTTTTTTCTGTTGTGAGCGCCATCTGGTGGAAGCTATATAAACTACACGTGGGGAGCAAATTCCTCCATTGGGCGAGAAAAGGTGGCGATTTTCCTCCCTTCTTAGGGGAGGAACGTTTTCTTCATGAGCAAAAAAAGGTGGCAACTTTCCTCCCTTCTTAGGGGAGGAAATTTCTTCCCTTTTGTAGGGTGGCAAATTTCCTCCTTTTAGAGAGTAACATACGAGACATCTCATTTCCTCTCTTTAGGGAGGGAGTACTACTCCCTTTTTTTTAGAGTGTATACTTACTGCCTTTATAATGAGAGGCCTAAGTGTCCACGTTCCACCAGCTTGTGTGAAGAGGTAGGCATGGGAATTTATGGAAGAAGCTTAGCAATGTTAAGGCATAGATAGGTAATGGTTCTTGAAACAGTGCTAACTCTATTGTTGGTTTCATTTCGGATGTGTGTCGTGTTGCCTCTCTTTCTGTCGTGTCCTTAAATCTCAGTGATTTGCCTTTTCATGGTTTGCAAGGTTTCAGCAGACCCGTCCTTGTTCTTTAAAAGATTTTTTTTATTAAATGCTGTATATGTCTGTTAATGCAGCACTCTAAAAAACGCCCGTGCGTCTGCTTTCGCACACAACACTCGGAGAGTCAATCACCGGAACTTAGAAAGTTATTGTGAAAATGTATTGGAGTTGCCCTTTAAGGGCAGTTTTGGAGTTGATTTTATTTTAAGGGTTGTTCACAGGTATTTCAGGCATTCTACTATCTGGCAGTTTTGTTTATTGCAGGGGTCTAGTTATCACATCATAGTCACTCAAGTGTAACATGACTTCCAAAATGTTTTTACCCTGATGTTGGCTTCCGCATTTGACGAAACAGCTGTAAACTTTTTTCTTGCGTGGCTATACTTGAGATGGTGTTTCTTGGAACATGTCTGGTATATTAAGCCAGTAGTTACTGATGCTTTTTAAGTGGAGGTGTTTTTTAAACAAGATGTCTTTTAAAGTGACCATAGTTTTTTTCATTAAGTAAGTATGAATGTGACTATTAGCTGCTTTATTTTAACCCAGTATCATTGATGTTTTGTAAACAAGCTGATGTGCTTTTCACAGCAGAGCAATGCATTAAAGAGTGTGATATTTTTTTCATAAGAAATGTAGGAAAATGTAACCTCTGGCCTGCTTTGTTTTACGCCTGTTTCAATGTGATATTTTCTAAATGAGCTGAATTGCTTTTTTCCCCAGTGCAATGTTTGGACAAGTGTGATCTTTCCTTAGGAGGGCAAGTAAGAGAATGCAACCACTATAGTCTGCCTCATTTTAAGCCTCACCTTGAGTCTGATCCCAGTGGACACTGCGAGCCATCCCCTCCAATTCAGCACCGGGAGAGGATCGCATGGCCTTCTGGTTGGAGCGGATTGACTTGAGGAGGTCATATGACACTCTCTCAACGCTGGTTTGACTGGGATAACTCGTAGCGTCCGCTGCGCTCTGGCTGAAGGTGAAAGCGAATATAGTCTGCTTTATTTTAAGCCAGTATCAGTGTGAGCTCAAGTGCTTTTTACACAGGAGTAATATGTTCCTTTCTTTTATGAGACAAGTAGGAGCGTGTACAGGGGCGGATGCAGGAATTTTCAGAAAAGAAAGGGGGCGTGTTAGGTGTTGGTCAGCGTACCATATGTTTATACCCCCCCCCCCTCTCCCCCGTGTCCGCGCCCTAAATTTTTACAGATGCAGAAATCAAGAGGGGGGTGAAGACATCCGGACCCCCCCTCTAAATCCGCCCCTGAGCGTGTAACTGCTACACTCCATTTCACTTTCTGCCTGAGCACAGCGGACACTACAACCCATCCTTGCCAATACAGCGCCGGGAGAAGATCCCGTGACCTCACATGAACACTCAACGCTGGATTGACTGGGATGGCTCGTAGTAACATCCGCTGCGCTCGGACTAAAAGTGAAACTGAGTATAGTCTACATTATTTCAAGCTTGTACCAGTGTGATTTTTCTAATGAACTGAAGTGCTTTTTACACAAGTGTAATATCTTAGCAAGTGTCATCTTTTCTTTTATGAGTAGTCGGAGAGTAACTGTTAGCTGCTTTATATTAGGCTAGTACCTAGGTGATGTTTTCTAAACGAGCTCAAGTGCTTTTTTGCATTAGTGCAGCTTTGATGTCTTATCAGGTGGGATTTTTTCATGAAGCAAGTAGCGCTCAAGGTGGATAGTTCGGAAGCAAGGAACTGGAACGTTTACGTCTTTCATGATAGACCATTGAATGTGTGAATTGCCATTGATGAATGTAATGTGTTTCTCTACAATAAAAAGCTTCTGCTGCACTTCGTTTGTCCTGAATTTGAGCCCATATCACCGTGAGTTTCTATGAGATAAAATTGAATTTGTGTGATTTCGACATCAATATTACTTTATAGAAACTCTGATCTGAAATGTGCCATGCAGATATGCAATCCATTAAAATTTCTGCTAAGTACACTCGGGGGTATACTTCAAGGACACTATTTAAGGAGTATAGAAGGCTGCTTGAAAACATTCTAAAAGACTGCTCTGAAGTAGGCTAAAAATGATGCATAGAAGTACGTTTTGAGAATACTTTTAAGAAGACTAAGAGGCTGCTTCGAAGCAAGTTTAAAGGGTACTTACAAGTGAACTAAAAGACTGCATGGAAGTAGCCTAAAAGGCTGCTTGGATATGAACTAAAAGGCTACTTCAAAGTACACTACGAGGACGCTTCGAAGTACACTATAAGACTGCTTTGAAGAACACTATAAACCGGCCAATCTAGAGCAACAAGCATACTTCCAGAAGCGAAGAAAAGTACACTTTAAAGGCTGAACTCCATGGGACGAATTATGTGACGAATAACTGGCGAACGCCGCCCGACGGCACGCTCGCTTTGCGCGCGACGTAGCAGTCACTGTGTTGATTCCACGCGCAGAGCAAAAGCCGCCGGGCGGCGTTCGCCAGTTATTCGTCACATAATTCGTCCCATGGAGTTCAGCCTTAAGAGACCCGTTTTTTCGCTAAGGGGATGCTCATCCAGATCGAAACGGAAAGGGGTGGGGACTGAGCCCAGGATCCCTGGGTTATACAGCGCGAGCTTTCGCTCCACGTGCTCCGAGCTGGTGTGCTCTAGCCCACTCGGCCACCGATTCTTTTTTTGTTTTAGTTATTGCACTTGGCCACCGATCCCTTTTTATCTGTCTAGACTAAAGCCCTTCGGTGGGTTTGCGTTTGTCATGCAATTGGTGTCAAATGCGCCAGTGCATGAGGTGCACAAGGCCCGTGTCTCGAGCAGCAGTTGTCGACGCAGTACTGAACCGAGCGGCCCATGGAAGCGAATGGCAGCGAGCACCCGCTCCTCGCGCGTGTCTTGCGCGTTTCCACAACAATGGTTAGCGGTACTTCTAAGCGTGAATTTTATTAAGGAAATTTAGTCGGCACTTGCCGACAGCGCCTTCAACTTTTGGAATCTACGAGGATAGTAGACCTCCTCGCGTGCAACATGGCTTTGTGTATTTGAGTGGTTCTTTTTTTGCTGACAGGCAGACAGACGGAAAGTGTCCTGTCTTGCCATACTCGTTGCCAATCTTGTCAGCTGCTGTGCACTTGGCGCGCGATTGTGGACGAGTAGTAGAGCCGCGCCACTTGCTTGGACAGTGAACTCGTTGGTACAGTTCATGGGTGGGAAACGGTTGTTTCTTGTTGCTTTTGACTCGACGCGCAGAATTGTGGACCTCTTCGACGAGGTCCACACCTCTGGACGTGCAGAAGTGTGGACTTTGCCGCGCAGAAGTGTGGACCTCGCCGCTAAATGAGTTATGCTTAGGGTGGGCACTCTGTTCCACAATATTGCTGTGGGCACCGCCACCTTGGTGCTAGTACAAGCAGACGCAACTGCGAATCCTGAGGATTCAAAAGTGCGACTTCCTCGGCATTTGATTTGGTGTTAGGAATCTCATGTAATATTGCTTAAACATTTGTGGGGGACGTAAAAGTGTATCTTGTGATTTCAGATAAATTTTCAGATAACTGGCAGCCATGATTTTAAGCCACAATATGGACACTTGTCATTACCCTGAAGCGTAGCTTATTTAGTGGCACTAGGGAAGATCATGGCGGAACAGCGCAGCACTGAGCTAGATTTCAGACGCCATGTTCTTCTATATATAGCGCCATTAAACAAGCTACCCTTACAAAAACAGGTCTCAACATTCTTTTTAATTTCTTTAGACTTTTTATTGACTTTCCGGGATCCTATTGAATTCCTTTTTAAAGCACTTTGTTTTGATTATTGTCAAAAAAATTTCAAAAGAAAAAATACTGAATTTTTTTTGTAGACTTATTTATAAAAAAATTAAAAAGAAGTTTTAATTACGTTTTTCTGTAGGTTATTTTCTAAAAAAATTCAAAAGGAAAACCAAGATTTTGTTTTATAGACTTATTTATAAAAAAATTAAAAAGAAGTTCTAACAACTTTTTTTTGTAGATTATTTTCTAAAAAAATCTTATTGACATTATTTCTTTTTTATTATTTTATAAAAAGATAAAAAAAATTAAATTTTATATGGTTTGCGGTTGTGTGCAGGTTCCGGCGTAACGGCGATGGATACATGGTTCTGCAAACCCCTATAAAAATGTTTTTGGCTTTTATTGAAAATGTGTTGACTTGTTCACCCTGATTACTTCCTTTTGACATTGACTTCCTGTTGACATGGTCAACAGAAAGTTTGCTTATTTTGTGTTGAAACTTTTTTGATGATTTTCTTCCGCCTGAGTCAAAAGAAAAGCTGTTGACTTTCTATTAACTCTACGTTGATCTTTTTCTGTTGACTTCCTGTTGAAAGTGTCTTCAGAAATACTGCAGACGTTCTGTTTTCTTCGTGTTGAAAATATTCGGTTGACTTTCTGTAGCCAGTGTCAACAGAAACGCTACAGACTTTCTGTTGACTTTTTATTGACCACGGTACATCTTGACTAAATGTCAAAAGTCACTAAGTTTCTCAATACTCTCTGACAAGTTGAGAACCGCAGGAAGGTGCTTCAGTTCTCCTGCCTCCAGCGCGAGCCTTCTATCATTGACAGCGCTTCGACGTCTCGCGCCCCTCGAGCTCAAGCGCGCAGTCAAAGCACGACAGAAGGCATGGGGCGCGTGCTGGAAGCCAGGCGGTCGGAAAACACGCTCTGCCGTTCTCACTTTGTAATGACTATCGTGACTTTAGTGACTTTATTCAACTAGTCAACTAGTAAAGTAAAGCAAAATAACTATTTTAAAGTGGAGCAAACGCCTTGACTCGCTTCGTCCTTAGTGGTGCTGTGCAGAGAAGCGATAACATTTGTTCTAGGAGCCGTTTTTGTGGATGTTGTTTTAGCGACTACGCGGAATTAATATTAGTTGTACCAATGCTTTTTAGTAAGAGATAGAGTCCACGACCTTCGAAACACTGTCTTCCCTTTGAAAGACTTTCGAGAAGGAGATCAGACACTTGGAACCTTAGTAAGTGCTGAGGTGGTCACCGGCCAAATGATTACCTTCAATATGTAGGCTATATAAGGCTCTGGAGCAGGGAACGAGACTGTGATTCTGGTGTGGAGTGCTTTATGGTGTTTGTGTTTGTTTTCAGTGCTTATTTGTGGGATGTGTATGTATCAAAGGGACACTATTTCCTAACAAAACTCGAAATATATATAAAACATTGAGTTTTTTTTTAACGGCAATCTGCGGAAAAGTCAAAAGGAATTCAACAAAATTTATGTAAGAAGGAATTCTAAAAAATGTATGTAAGAAGGAATTCTAAAAAATGTATGTAAGAAGGAATTCTAAAAAATTTAAGTGGCCAATTTTAACTAGGAGTTAAATAGGTTGTCAAAATAAAGTCTAAAAAACATCAATAAAGTTTAAAAAGAAATTCAATACGATTGCAGAATATTTTCAACAGAAATTCAAAAGAATTTAAGTAGAGATTTTTGTAAGGGTACGCTTCAGAGTAACGACACTTGTTCATATTGTGGCTTAAAATCATGGTTTCTAGTTATCTGAAGATTTATCTGAAATCACAGGAAACGCGTTTCCGTCCTGCACAAATGTTTAAACAGTTCGCGACAGAGCAAAGCCTTATTATATGAGCTTCCTAACACCGAGTCTAATGCCGAGGAAGTCGCACTTTTGAATCATGACGATCAGCAGTTGCGTCTACTCTGCACAAGCACCAAAATGTCGGCGCCCACAACAATGTTGGAGAACAGAATGTCGCTACTCTAAGCGCAGCTCATTTAGTGGCTCTAGTTCTTCCCCGAAGTGGCGCGCGGCACGTGTCTCGAGCATTTCCACAAAAATGATTGGCGTCACTTTTCCAGGTTAGATGGGCTTTACTCCACACATCCTGGGAGCGGGATTGCAAACCAGTATTCAGACGAAGAGCAGGCCGATATAGGACGTAGGAAGTGCAAAACTGCCACTTCTTACTTTTTTGTTTTCTAGCTTTGAAATAAGTTTTAAATTTATTTATTTATTTATTTATTTTTTTTTGCAAAACAACGTTTGCGTGTTAAATGTGGTGGTCCAAATGGCCGCAACGCCGCACCTTGTGCTTTCGATAATTTTGAACGTGGATGAAACTTCGAATTCATTCGGAAATCAGAGCTTATTCTACGTTTTGTAAGCCACTGTAATCTGCGTATGTACTGGCTCGTATCTCGCGCCGCCTGTTGGCCGCTTCCTGCAGCCGCGGACGCAAAGCGAAGAAGATCTAACTCGAGATCGGCGGCGAACAGCCCGTGGCCCGAGCCCACCTCGAGCCCCCGACCTGCATGCGCAGCTGCGAACATGCAACTCGTTTGTTCCGGAAAAATTCTGCGCCATTTATGAGGAAAAGGGCACAAATAAATAGCGGTTGAATCCCCCTTAATCATCGAGCCCGGTGTTCGGCGGCTTACGCTGCCATGGCTGTACTGTCCTGTCCCCGTCACGCGCCTCGCGCTCCGTGCTTTGGCCCCGCGCTCGTTTCTTTCGCGCCGTCCGCATCGTCGCCTAAGTTCTCAGTGTCCGAAATCCCAACAATCCTTAAAATGTAAAAAAAAAAAAAAAAAAAAACTTGTCATTATATTATTCATGTCTCCCAGCCGGTTGGCGTGATCACCACCTCTTCCGGAGTGTCGGGGTTCCGGTGATGGCTTACATAGTATCCCAAGGCATCTGAAATAAGAATAAACATGAGTAATTAGACCCATGGCAGATTTATTTGCACCAGTCATTTCTAAAATAGAATGTAACTATGTAATGCCACACATAAAAAAAAAACAATATACATTATTATAAACAGCATGAGAGGGAATTTGGGAGCGTGCGCCAATCGTGCAGTGGGGCTAGTCTCGCGGCAAGTAAGTATAAAATATAAACCGCATGCTAGTTATTTGATGTGCGACGAGACAAGCGACGGCGACCCGCTTCTTTGTCGCTCGGGCAGTCGCGCGACGAGGCAAGCCGCATGTAAGCGACGGGAGGAAGGGATCGAGACGGTGAGCTGCGCTTTCTAGAAATCCAAAAACCTTGCGAAGCGACAGGCGACAGTGAGAAATCTCCGTCGCTCGTCGCTGACTCTCGTCGTTGCCGCCGTCACTCGTCTCGTCGCTCGCTAAATCGCTTACATGCGGTTCGGGTTAACCCGCAAGTAAGCGATTAGGCAAGCGACGAGACTGCAGACGACGATCCACTTGGCTGTCGCTCGGTCACTCGCACAACGGCAGTGAGCGACCGAGGCAACGAGCGACGATTTCTAGAAATCAAATCGAAACAAATCCGAGCGACGTGACGAGTGACCGTGGGAAATCTCCGTCGCTCGTCGCTGACTCTCGTGGCTATCACCTTCGCTCGCTTACATGCGGTTCAGCTTTTATGCAAAGCAACGCTTAAAAGTGAAAAGATCCTGCTGCTGTTACCCCCTTCCTGCCTCCCCACTCTGTCGTCCGATATGCAACTCGCAACCACTGTGGTAGAGGGTCTCTGAAGCTGCATGTACACTGGCGCTTTATTATTAGCATAGCTGTGCCAAAGAGGGTTGTTGAGAGGTTCAGTTTCACATGCACCTGTTTATGAAAATGAATCCAAATGGTCGAGCCTGCTTTCCTGGCTCGCTGGCGCGGAGACAAAGACAGCCATTGCCCGCGCTACAATGCGGACGGAGCAAATTCCGAACACGCCGTTCTGGGATGCAGCCATTTTTTTTATTTGTGTCTGCGATACATGATTCGCCTTAACCCCCTCTTGGTATGCAGCGAACATCAACCTGCAATTTCAATCCATCATATACATATAATGCATCATACATATTAAGTACATATACATTCAGTTCATATAAGTTCAATGGCGAAAACTATTAATGCCAAATATAGTTTTATAGCCTAGGTATAATAAAACTGATAAGTATCAGATGCATATACGCGATAAAATCCAATATTCTAGATCACAACAGTTTTACAAAAGTTCCTGAGTTCCGCCCGCGAGCGAGCGGAACCCAGGCGGAGGCAAACTGCCCTGAGGTCCACCATGGAGCACGTCATCAGCTCACAGGAACCATCAGCAGAGGCAGCGCTTAAGGCTCCGGAAAACTCTCTCATACAAACTCAGCTAGAGGGCAACTTGTAAATTCTGCAAGCAGAGCAACCGCGCAAACAATGGCCGTCACGCACCTGTTCTTTTCCATGGCCTCCAAGATCCCAAAGCGCGCGCGCAACCTGCCGTCACGCCGACGCCGATAAGACACTGGCGCTGCGAGCGCGGGAGGGCCGCGCTGATTGGCCCGGGCGCTCCCTACCCTGGCAGTTGAGCAGCTCTATAGAGTAATATAGTAAACGTAAAGAGAGCACACAGAAGCCGATTCACGGCCCAGATAGTGCGTTTAATACCCCCCGCTAAGTGGCGCTATTCTGTAATTTGGTTAAAATTAATTAAAACTCTTTCTGTGAAAAGTATTGAATTTTTAAATTGCTATGCTTTAAAATTATTTAAAGTACTTACAACGACTAAACAGTTTTAATCAAATAGGTACTAAAACCATTTAAAAAAAAAAACAAAAAAAAACCAGCGGCTTCGGGAGTCGAGGAGCTTCCGAGAGCCGAGCGAGGAGAGAGGCGGGGAGGAAAGAGAGAGAGAGAAGGATACCGGAGAACCGGAGCAAAAACGCCCAAACCAAACCGAAACTAACTTGACCGGAACCGGAATCAAATTATGCTTACTGCCGCCCGCTAGGAGCGCTACCTGTCACTGGTCTATCTGGCCGCTGGGCCTATGGCAGTGTCCGCTCTTTACCTTGTGTATATTACTCTATGGCAGCTCTCCCTTTTCAAGGCATCCGCGCTGCTCTCGAGGACACTGCATCATCTCCGGTCCAGGGGCACCGGCGCATTCCAGGCGCCTAACTCATAGGAGTGTTGCCCAACTTTCCCGCGTTTTTCCAACATCATGTAAAGGCTCCTCACTTCCAGGGAACTCGCGCTGGAAGCGGCTTCTCGGTGCAAGCGCGGGTTGAAAAAGACCGCGGTGAAAAGAGGGAAAGTTATAAAATCCAAGTGGGAACGCGAGGCTGGGCACTGATATGAACTCCATTTAGACGATTGCATCACTGAATTTTTGACCTGTCACCAACTATTGTTGCAAGCTAGTACAACAGTACATACGTCAAAATAAAGCTTTTATTTGCTGTACTAATCTGTTATGCTACATCTGCACAGACAAAATGTTGTGTACAGGTCAAATATTCTCTCTGTTGTGACGAAGATTCATTCCCGAAACACATCGTTGCCTATGTAATTGATAAAAACTTATTTTGTGAAATTGTTTTGTTTTTATTGTGGGCCTTTTGGAGCGTAAAGGACCAATTCGTTAATATAGAAAAACAAAATGCAATTATTGAGGTTTCCCCGCTTAGGATTTAAAATTAGCAACAGCGAAACCAACTCCATCACAATAAAAAAGGCCAATTGGATCGATTCTAATGGTTAATTATATTAAACTGGGCATATTGCTATCTTGACAAGTTGAACAGGCGGTTTCTCCAGTTTCAGTGGCATGAACTGTTTAGATACAGTGAGACCACTTTCATTGCCAGTTGTAACTGTTTGATTGCCAGTTAGAATACTTCGACCTCCAGTTAGAACAGCTCGAATGCCAGTTCAAACTGTTTGGCTGCCAGTTTGAACATTATGACACCAGTATCGCCAGTCCCTCAACTAGTTTTGCCTGGTTAGCTACCAGTTTGAACTGTATAATAAACAGTTCAGCCATTTCAGTTGTCAGCTTGACCATTTCATTTTCCTAGTTCGGCCAATTCCGACAGTTTTATATCCAATTTGCCCGGTACAATTTCACTACAACCGGTTCACTTCGGGTTTCGCGAGTTCATATCCAAACATTTTTCAAATCGTTTTTTTTTCAATAATGATACTAAGTGACGCATAAAAATTAAGTCAGATTTAAATATACTCTTTTCCAACGTCTGCGCCAACGCCTGTCTGTCATTGCTTGCTCACTCACATACTTTGAGCACATATTGAAAACGAGCGCTACGTCAGCGTTAGGCAAGGACTCGGATCCAGTCCTGCACTTCTTGAACAAGCAATGATGACCGCCAATGTTGCTTGATGGACATTTAAAAAGGGTCCAGCCGGCCTCCCTGAGCAATGTCTGTGCGCCGTCAGCGAGTCTTCGGGCTTCCTTGATGCTTGCAGCTCCATTCAGTACGTCGCCCACGTAAATCAAGCTAAGCAAAATAGCCGCGATATCTTTGTTAGAGCCACTCACGTTCTCCAAGCGATGACGAATTGTCGCCCCAGGTAGGAATGGGCTGGTAGTTGCTCCAAAAGAAACTCGCGTCATGCGCCACTCTTTTATTTCGGGCAGCGGCTCGTCTGGTCTTGGTGTCTTCTCAAACCAAAGTAACCACAGACCGTCCCTCTAACGCTCTTCGATTGCTCGCTATCTATAAGAGTGCCTTTTGGATGTCTGCTGTGACAGTCACCTTTTACATACGGAATCGGAGCAGCACAGGCAAGAGTTCTGTGTTGATGGTAGGCCCCTTCTCAATATGGTGTTTAAGGGATCAGGTGTTTGGCGCGTGTGATGAGGCGTCGAACACCACATCGATTCTTGTCGATTCCGAGTTGGACCGAGTCACCGCTCGATGAGGCATATAATAAACGCATCTGTCGCATAGGAACTTTTTGTTCACCTGTTGCGCGTGTCCATCCTCAAAGTAATTTCGTATCGCTTCGTCATACAGTGTGATGGAGACATCGACCCTGAGACGTCAGATCAGGTTGCGGAGTCTAGGACTAGCAGTGATGTAATTATTTTCAAGTGTCGCTGCTGCCTACTTCCGTGGTAGAGCGACTTCGCAATAGCCATTCTTCCAAATGATTTTATCCGTGAATTTCTCAAGTACCGCACTATCTTGCTGTTTTTGCTGGTTTGGTTCATTTATAATTCAAATGTCCTCCAGCTCCCAGAAGTTTCTTAACGCTGCCCCTTCGTGTTCAGCGGTCATTGCCACTCCCAACATGCGAACCATCAAGATTGTAGTAGTATTCGACGAGACTCTCATAGTGCGTGTTGGACCCTGAAATGCCCATCTTAGGCTAGTTGAGTAGTAGGAAAACTGCACCAGCTCACACAGTTAGGCTCCGCCCCCAAAGGGGCGGAGCCTAACTGTGTGAGCTGGTGCAGTTGAGTGGTGCAGTTGAGTGGACTGGTGCAGAGCCTAACTGTGTGAGCTGGTGCAGGTGAGTGGTGCAGTTGAGTGGACTGGTGCAGAGCCTAACTGTGTGAGCTGGTGCAACTGTGTGAGCTGGTGCAGTCAAACCCCATCTGACCAATCACAGCGCAGGGGGGCGGGGCCAAACCCAATCCAACCAATCACAGCGCAGTAGGGCGGGGCCCTTTCCCTCTCTCTCATCCCAGTGACCAATGACAGGCAGTGGACATCGATGGCCCCGCCCACAGGACATTAGCCAGTGACCAATCGGAGCTCAGCGAGGTCCCGTCACGTGTGAAGTCACGTGTCAGGCGCGTGCCAGAAGCGTGTCACTTACCGCAGACCGCAAACCACAAACCGCAAACCACAAACCGCAGACCGCAAACCACAAACCGCAGACCGCAAACCACAAGTGTGGTTGACCAGGTGTTGACAACCGCGGTCATCAGCTGACAACAACCACGTGATGTCACACAGGGTCCGAGCTTCGTTCGACAGAGGGCGCTCAGGTGATGTCGCACAGGGTTCGTGCTGCATCTGAAGGAGGGCGCTGCGCTCCGGTCACGAGTTTTGAATTTGAATCGCTGCGCGGTAAATGCCCCTTTTATTCGATAAAAAAAGCTCCGCGGCTGGCGGGGACTCGAACTCGCGACTTCTTGATCACCAGCCCGACGCGATATCCCCTGAGCTACGAGCGCATCGCTTCCGAAGACCCCTTAAGTCGGGTTAGTTGTTTGTGTGTGTGTGCATTCGGATCACGTGATGTCCCGCGCGCTACTTGGCTTTTGTAATGCGGCTAGAAACAGGATGCTTCATTGCCGCAGGTCGTGTGACGTTACTCGTCTTCCTATCACGTGATTTCGCGCGCGCGCGATTCAAACGGTGCTCACGCGGACTCGTCACCTCGGGAATGGCTTTCGTAATCTGGGTGAAAAAAACAAACAAACAACCCTACACGGAATTTGAACGCGTCATTGTTCCAGGTCATGTGACGAAGCCTATCTATAAAATTCCGTCATGCAGAAAGAAGTCTAGACAGGTTTCGTATATGTCTCGAGAGATCGGAATGTTATTTTCTTTTTTTCATATGCGAATGAAATACATTGTTTCGACGCTCAGCTCGGTCGCTTGTGTTTATTCAGCTGTCGCGTGGGGGGCTCGGAACGTCACTTGTGCGCCGGAGGTCGGTCTGACTTTTGTAATGCCGTTAAAAACAGGATGCTTCATTGAAGCAAGTCATGTGACCATGGTCGTGTGACGTTGCTCGTCTTCATATCACGTGATTTCGCGCGCGCCCGATTCAAACGGTGCTCACAGACTCGTAGCCTCGTGGCGCCCCCTTAGCTGTTGCATTTGGGGTCTTCGAGCCGCTGGATTTTGGCGTCATGTGACGGTCCCCAATAGCAGCAGCTGGGTCCCACTACATTGTTGTTGAGGTGACTGTAGAATTTTGAAGCTCGCGGACCGTTATTATTGTTGATCCTGCGTAAAGCTTTAAAGTGTCCCTGTTAAAATTTGGGGCCAGCTCGCAAGAACTTTGCAAAGACCCACCGAATTTCGGGAATAGGCCCCATCTAGTGTTCAGACTGTGAAGTGGTCCTCGTTCAAATTGGGTGCCACCTGATGGTAAAAGCTTCGACCCGATATAAACTTTGGACGTCATGTGACGGTCCAATTGGCAACAGTCGCGGTCCCGCTAATTTGGGGGTGAGGTGACGCTAAACCTTCGAAGCTGGCGGACCTTGTTAAATTATTTTCCAGCGTAAAGCTTTGAAGTGGACCTGCTAAACGTTGGGGCAATGTCTTGAAACTCACAGACCGTGCTGGACCCACTGATTTGTTTTCGAATAAACACCATCTCTCGTTAGAACTTTGAAGTGCTCATCGCCAAAAATTGCTGACATCTGGTGGTAAAAGCTTCGACCCGCTAAATTTGGAGCGTCGTCTGAAGATTCTCTTAGCACCAGCTGGATACCGCTAAAGTTTTTTTTTTTTTTTTTTTGCTGGAGCGACGGTAAAACTGAAGTTCGCAGGACGTGCTACATTTTGGCCCAGCGTAAAGCATTGAAGTTGCTCTCCCGCGCGCTTAGCACACATGGTCAGCTGTATCCACTTAATTTTGAGGGGTGACGGTAAAAATTCGAAGCCCACTAACCGTACCAAGTTGAGACCAAAACGTAAAGTTTTGACGTGGCGCTGCCTTATTTTTGGAGCTGACCCCAGCGCGTAAAACTCTGAAGTGACCCTAATAAAAATTCGAGCCCAGCGCGTAACACTTTGCACAGTCCCAGCCAATTGTGGTATACCCGACACCTAGCGTAAAAACTTTGAACTGGTCGAAGATTATTTTAAACTTCAATTAGATGAAGTTAGCGTTTCCTCTTCTCGATTTCGCGCGCACACAGTTTAAATTCGGGATTTAGGCGTATGAGTTGTCACCTCCGTTCACAGATGGTGCGCGTTTTTGTTGCTAAGCGTCTTTGTTGTTAGGGCATCAGTGATATCTTGCGTCGTGGGTCTGACCTTGCGACACCTGTTGCTGAAAAGTTAAATTGATCGCATTCCGAAGGCGTGCCCATCCATATTTTCGTGCGCGACCAAGTCCGGGCTTTGTGCGTATGAGTTGCCGATTCCGTTTGTAGATGGCGCGCACCTGAATCTCTTTCAGCTGACGTGAACTTTTACCATTATCGCGCGAAATCTCTCGCTAATTTTAGCGCCAGATTGGTAGATGGCGTCAACTCTATCGCGCGCGCGCGACATCTCTCGCTAATTTAGCGTCATCTGCAGCTGCAGTGTTGGAAAAGGACCGGAGCGTGGTCGCATCCATACGCGCTAAAGACGAGACAGATATGGTGTTTCATATTTTTATTCTCGTACGCTCTAAAAACACCACACTTCTAAATGGAGATCCGGTGTTCATTTTTTTTTTCTTTTCACTCCACGCAACGAAGAAACCATTGGAAACGCTTTTCACAAAAAATGTCACACAAGCTGTTTCAAGATACAACCGAGGCAAAGAAGTTGTGAAATGACATCTCAGGAGCAACGCGCGATAGGATCCTCGCATCTCAGATAACTCCTTGACGATGTCGCTCACCTTCAGGATGTATCCCGTCGGAGCGTCATCTGGAACGTCATCAATGTTCAGGCAGGCAATCTCGTCTTTCGTCATCCACTTAAAGTCCGACACGGGCAGGGCTTCTCTCATTGTCGCCGCATACAGACCGTTTACGTCCAAGTCCAAAATCTGAGACGGTTCGTGCTGCGGGTTAAACGTATCCGTTCCCGGAATATTTGCGACAGCATGGCGGGTTGTGCATTGGGTAATCCCTCCGCGAATACCCTGTTCTATCATGAGATAGGTGTCAGGATCGTCAATTAGCTGCAGTCTTACTTTCAGCGCACACGACAAGCTTAGGGACGGTAACGATACGAAATGTAAAGCCTCAATTTCGTACGTCTCCAGCGTCCAGCGTCTCAAGTTTTGGAAAACATCGGCCAGTAGGAGGCAGTCCGTCTTTAGGTAAAGGTCGCTGTATTCTCCAAGGTTCTTCAAACCAAAGGTATCGAAAACCCCGTTCCCAGTCAACTTGTTAAAAAAAAGGCCTCTCGTGGCGGGAGGCTTTGACCCTCGTAACTCTCGAAGCTTGTAATGAAATTATAACAAAACACTCTTTTGCGGGCAAGGAGGTCGACGTGTTCGGTGCGTTCGTTGCAAATGATGTGTTGCGACGTGCTTTCGTTGCAAATGACACAGCGGGAAGAGTCCGCGTGGGAAGCCTCGTTTTCTTGAGTCATTTCAAGAGGCACTTCACTCGACCTGATCAATCGGGGTATTTCCTTCGCTAGAAAGTTGAGAATGAAAATTAATCTTTCTACGCAGTCGGGTCCGCGATAGAGGTATTCCTCAACAATGGACGAATCTTTTTAGTGGATGACGAGAAGACAGAAAGAGCTGGGGACGTGATTCTCGTAAACATTGCCCGTCGACTGAGTCGGTTCAAGAATCGCGCTTCAAAGTCGTAAACGCAATAAAAGGGGAACTCTTCCAAGACATGCGTGCTCCGAGGAAAGTACACAGTTCGTCACCCTTGTTTGGGAAGACGGTTTTGCCCGGCTTCTTGTCCCTGCACATTGAGAGATGGTCAGATAGCCCGTTTCTTGCCTCTGAAACCCGGTTAGACACGTCTTACAACGAAAGCGTATGCTTTTGGCATTTGAAAAAAAGCCTCGCAAAGTTTGTAATGCCCACAAAATGGTTCTCAGCAAGGATAAGATCGACATGCTGCTCCAACTCTTCATCAACTACCCTCAGGGGGTAGACAAAGTTTACGTCTTACAACGAAAGCGTAGGCTTTTGGCATTTGAAAAAAGCCTCGCAAAGTTTGTAATGCCCACAAAATGGTTCTCAGCGAGGAGAAGATCGACACGCTGCTCCAACTCGTCATCAACTACCTTCAGGGGGTAGACAAAGTTTTTCTCTCTGTCATATAACCAAACACGTTCACTGAGACACAATTTTTACGCTCAAAGGCCCCCACATCCTGGGGAAAGGTGACGGGGGAGGTTTTCGGAAACAGGTACTTGCACATATGTTCACGATACGAGGATGCTCTTCCTCTGTAAGCCCCGTTTGCAGGACGCAAAACGGCGAGCACCGCAAACAACAAAGCCCATATCCCGTTCAGATTCGTGAAGACACTCTTGCCTCAAAGCAATGCCTCGTCAGTGTCAGTGAGTGTATAGCATGATGTCTAAAAAAAAGGTTGCCACGTCGTAAGCCTCGGTGTCTCTTTCTTGTAACTCGTATTGAGCCATGAAGTCGCAATGTTTAGCGCAGATTTTCCTGTAAGCAAGGACCGTAGGATGCGCACATCCGGGCGCGAAGCACATTCCCACGCGGCGGGAGACTCGCGCGTCTTTTGCTTCACGATAAATGCTCACATGCGTCGCAACAGTGTGGTTTTTAGCGACGCCTGAACGTATACACAAATCGCAATGTTTAGCCAACGAAGGATATCCGATAAAAAGAAAAAGCGGATGCTTGTGCTCAGATATTTTGGTCTGCCGCTGCGTTTTTCTTTTTGTAACACTCACCGTCGAGCTCGGACGTCTCCTTACTGACGACGACATTGATGTGACTGTGCACTTTTTTCATAGTCAGGTCCAAACCGCGTTTGTGGACGGTAATATCAGTAGTTCGATTCAGCGAGTTTGCACTGAAATAGCTGCCCGATTGGAGCATTATCAGGAACAAGGCTCGGGATTCTTTCTTGTCGGGATCAAAATTTGTACTCATAGTTTGGGACGATTCCTTCCTCCGAACGTTGGTTGTGAACATTTTTTCTATGCCGAAGCAACTTGCCTCAAAGCAATGCCTCGTCAGTGTCAGTGAGTGTCTTCACGAATCTGAACGGGATATGGGCTTTGTTGTTTGCGGTGCTCGCCGTTTTGCGTCCTGCAAACGTGGCTTACAGAGGAAGAGCATCCTCGTATCGTGAACATATGTGCAAGTTCCTGTTTCCGAAAACCTTCCCCGTCACCTTTCCACAGAATGTGGGGGCCTTTGAGCGTAAAAATTGTGTCTCAGTGAACGTGTTTGGTTATATGACAGAGAGAAAAACTTTGTCTACCCCCTGAAGGTAGTTGATGATGAGTTGGAGCAGCGTGTCGATCTTCTCCTTGCTGAGAACCATTTTGTGGGCTTTACAAACTTTGCGAGGCTTTTTTCAAATGCCAAAAGCCTACGCTTTCGTTGTAAGACGTGAACTTTGTCTACCCCCTGAGGGTAGTTGATGACGAGTTCGAGCAGCATGTCGATCTTCTCCTTGCTGAGAACCATTTTGTGGCCATTACAAACTTTGCGAGGCTTTTTTCAAATGCCAAAAGCCTACGCTTTCGTTGTAAGACGTGTCCAACCGGGTTTCAGAGGCAAGAAACGGGCTATCTGACCATCTCTCAATGTGCAGCGACAAGAAGCCGGGCAAAACCGTCTTCCCAAACAAGGGTGACGAACTGTGTACTTTCGTCGGAGCACGCATGTCTTGAAGAGCCCCCCTTTTATTGCGTTTACGACTTTGAAGCGCGATTCTTGAACCGACTCAGTCGACGGGCAATGTTTACGAGAATCACGTCCCCAGCTCTTTCTGTCTTCTCGTCATCCACTCAAAAGATTCGTCCATTGTTGAGGAATACCTCTATCGCGGACCCGACTGCGTAGAAAGATTAATTTTCATTCTCAACTTTCTAGCGAAGGAAATACCCCGATTGATCAGGTCGAGTGAAGTGCCTCTTGAAATGACTCAAGAAAACGAGGCTTCCCACGCGGACTCTTCCCGCTGTGTCATATGCAACGAAAGCACGTCGCAACACGTCATTTGCAACGAAAGCACCGAACACGTCGACCTCCTTGCCCGCAAAAGAGTGTTTTGTTATAATTTCATTACAAGCTTCGAGAGTTACGAGGGTCGAAAGCCTCCCGCCACGAGAGGCCTTTTTTTAACAAGTTGACTGGGAACGGGGTGTGTGTGAAGAGGACTACCAACATGCACTGGTCGTTTTCGATACCTTTGGTTTGAAGAACCTTGGAGAATACAGCGACCTTTACCTAAAGACGGACTGCCTCCTACTGGCCGATGTTTTCCAAAACTTTAGACGCTGGACGCTGGAGACGTACGAAATTGAGGCTTTACATTTCGTATTGTTACCGTCCCTAAGCTTGTCGTGTGCGCTGAAAGTAAGACTGCAGCTAATTGACGATCCTGACACCTATCTCATGATAAATCAGGGTATTCGCGGAGGGATTACCCAATGCACAACCCGCCATACTGTCGCAAATATTCCGGGAACGGATACGTTTAACCCGCAGCACGAACCGTCTCAGATTTTGGACTTGGACGTAAACGGTCTGTATGCGGCGACAATGAGAGAAGCCCTGCCCGTGTCGGACTTTGAGTGGATGACGAAAGACGAGATTGCCTGCCTGAACATTGATGTCATTCCAGATGACGCTCCGACGGGATACATTCTGAAGGTGAGCGACATCGTCAAGGAGTTGTCTGAGATGCGAGGATCCTATCGCGCGTTGCTCCTGAGATGTCATTTCACAACTTCTTTGCCTCGGTTGTATCCTTG
>JABSTQ010005544.1:0-25646 GCA_013358835.2 Ixodes persulcatus | reverse complement strand
AAATAACGAAGCTGTTACACCGCAAAACTTGGCGGAATAATGCAACATGCGCGATTCATTCTGCGTGGACGCCGCGGAATGGACGATAAAGCCTGATTCACATGGTGAGGTTCTGCTCGCTATTTTCAGTCATGACGTCGCTCGGGCTGCAAAAGCCTGAACTGTAACTGAGATGTCGACGTCGATACTGAAAATCGCAAGCAGAATCGGACCGAGTGAATCAGCATAGCAAGTCGGTGATGCCACTGGTAACAATTATGAACGTCTCCTTTATCTTCTGTTTACACCGAGCCTACTTACCCGAAGCCACCTTCAAACTTAAATGTCTTTTGAGGTCTGCTCTTCTTATCGCAATTATCGGGTCAACGCTTGGTCTAGGGGCCGCTGTCGTTTCGAAAGAGCAGACGACGAGCAGAAAACGTTGAGAGAGCAGACGACAGCTCGAACAATGAGGCTGCCGTTTGAACGTGATGAAGCATTGAACGTAGTCCGCAGGTGGTCCGTGCAACTTGACGGTTTTCCCCGCGTTCATGTTGGAACAAAACATAAATCTGACGATCACAAGTATCCGTGAATTAAATCCAAAGTGCTTTCCGCCCAAGCAATCGTGATCCGACGGCGTCTGTTTTTCCTTGTTCACGGCCCCTGTTCACGTTTTCGGACGAACTCGAGCAGGGCAAAAAAACGCATGAAAACTGACCTTCAAACCTTTCCCGACTCTTTGGTAAAGCCCCAGTCGCGGCGTTTTGACGAGAAGGCAATTTTTGTCTGGTTTCTTCCAAAGTAACACAAGAATGCACGTGCCCTATGGCCGCTTCCGCCCACAGCCCCAGACCGGAAGTACGCTCGACGCGCCACCACCGCGCTGTGACGTAACAGAGATGAGTTCGTGTATAGACGTCCCTTTTCCTTAGTTGATTGTGCTGGGGAGGGAATTAGTTCTGTTTGATGCCTTCCGACTTTTGACAGAAGCCTATGTTGACCCAAGAGCAGTAATAAGTGGGGTTCCATGTTTTCGGGGTTTATTTTTCTTTGCATTCGGAAATGTTTTCCCGGAGTTTATTTATTTATTTATTTATTTTTCCCCTACAGATTCACTGTTTTTTTATGTCAGTTTTCGGTCTCGAACAAAAAAATATGCATTTATCGGGGATTACGTTGCGGAAAATAAAACACAGGCATGGAATTTCTCAACCTCCAGGCAATATGTGCGAGACTCGAAGACTTTCAAAATATCCCAGTAAGAGTAGGAAATGGGACAACAAGCTTGGTTCTTGTGGAAAGACGCAGTCTTGAGAACAGTTCAGTGCATGCTGTGTTCTGGGTCAACACGAGATAAAGCTCTAGACAGAGTTCCTCCCACGAAGCATTTTTTTTTTAATTCAAGGACAGGTTTTTTGTTTTTTTTTGATAAAACGAGTTTGGGGTCAGGTAAGTTATGGGGTGTATCGGTATTCACTGGAAACACGGAACCCTAGTTTAAGCTACATCTAAGCAGTGTTTTGGTGGCCCTAGTATATTGAAGGGTTTCTGTAATGGATATGAGTGGCAAACAAACGGGATGTTATATGCTGCAGGGGCCTGGGCCCTGCTTTGGAATGTGACCGAGGACAAGCCGGAGCTGATCTCCGTCCTCTGGAAGGTCACAAGGACCTCCCCAGGGTGGCTACATTGACAAAGGTCTGCCCATCAGACTTCCCTGTTTTTTATCAAATTGGTAATCGTCCTGCGGGCTGAAGTTAGGTGATGCCATACACTATACTCGTTTTCACCTCAAGGAAAAAGGACGTTTGGCGCATTGTTCATACGCCGGGCGAAGTAGTTCTACAAGATTTGGTTGTCGGAGGAAGAAGTGATGCTTTTGGCGTTTGAAACATATACGTCTTGATTAAATAACACATATCTAATTTAAAATGCACCTACATATATCTTAATTCTCCTCATAAAAAGGAAAATTAGTAATGCTCCGCGAGGAGCCGGACTTTTTTTACTACGGTTCTTGTGGTGAAAACAGGTATAGCTTAAAGCCTGACCTACAAAACGTTTTTTCCGCAAGGTAGGAAAATCCTTCTCTCCACCCTTCACATTTCTCTCTCCCATTGCCAGCTTGATGGCGGGGGATTCCTTTTGTTGCTGCCTCTTGGGGCTGTTTGCTGCATTATTTCAAGAGTATGAGCTAACTATTTTCTTATTTCTCTTTCACAAACTTGTTGACACAATCGTGGGGATCACGAGGTTACGTAAGCAAAGGACCTTATACCGGCTAATCCAGCCCCAAGAGACAGCAACAAAAGCAGTCCGCCCACTGTCAAGATAGCGGTGGGAGAGGGGGAAATGGAAAAGGTGGTGAGGAGGATTTTTGAAAAAACTTTTTGTAGGTCGGCTTTTAAGAACCTTCTTGAATTGACAGTGAAAACACCTCCTTACTCTACGCTTATAGGCTAAGAAAATTAGAGTAACTTCCTTGATGTGTCCGAGAGGAGTATTTCCTTCATAACAATTCCAGTGTTTCCGAGCTAAAGCAAATTTTGCTGAAGTGGTCATACTTAATCCAACCAAAGTCTGTGCTTTGCGTGCATCCACTCATAGTCTGGTAAGTAGAGGGTAACTGTCGCATATTGACATTTTGTCGTTGCTTCGTTGCAGTACTTTGTGGTGACTGGGGCAGAAGATGGTAATGTATGCATCTGGAGGCCAGAATCTGAGTGTCCGCCCCAACCCGAGGAAGAGGAAGAGGAACCAATGGAGGAAGAAATGCCAGAAACGCCAGAAAGAGTGGACAAGTCTGACAAGTATGACAAGGACAAGTCTGATAAATATGATAAAGACAGGCGTGACAAGTCTCGTGACAAGTCTCGCGACAGGTCTCGCGACAGGTCCCGGGACAGATCATCTCGGGACCGGTCTCGTGACCGGTCCCGCAACAGGTCTCGCAACAAGTCCCGCGACAAATCACGTGACAGGTCCCGTGACAGGTCTCGCAACAAGTCTCGTGACAGGTCTCGTGACAGGTCTGATCGAGATAAGTCGGACCGTAGCAAGTCAGATCGCAGCAAGTCTGATCGTGACAGATCCGACCGCGACAAGAGTGACCGCGACAGGTCCGACCGTGACAAGTCCGATCGTGACAGGTCTGACCGCGATAGATCCGACCGTGACAAGAGCGACCGCAGCAAGTCTGATCGCGACAAGTCTGATCGCGACAAGTCTGATCGCGACAAGTCAGACCGTGACAAGTCAGACCGTGACAAGTCTGACCGTGACAAGTCTGATCGGGACAAGTCTGATCGCGAGAAATCTGACCGCGACAAGTCTGATCGCGACAAGTCTGATCGTGACAAGTCTGACCGGAGCAAGTCCGACCGCGACAAGTCCGATCGCGACAAGTCCGACCGTGACAAATCTGAACGCGACAAGTCCGATCGCGACAAGTCCGATCGCGACAAGTCTGACCGCGACAAATCTGACCACGACAAGTCTGACCGTGACAAGTCTGATCGTGACAAGTCGGACCGCGACAAGAGCGACCGCGACAAGTCGGACCGGGACAGGGTGGACAAGAATGAAAAGTCTGACCGAGACAGATCGGACAAGTATGAGAAGTCTGACCGGGACAGATCGGACAAGTATGAGAAGTCTGAGAGAGACAGATCTGACAAAGACAAATCAGACAGACATGACAAATCAGATCGGGACAAGTCAGACAGGCATGAGAAATCAGACAAGTCAGACAGGGACAAATATGACAAGTCGGACAGGGACAAGTCTGAAAGATCATCTTATAAGGTGAGCCAGACTTCTTGTCCGTGGGGTGTCTTTTAGCATGGGGCTAAATGAATCTGTGCTGTGATTTTCATTGGCTGACTCATGAATGCCACAACGAAAATTTTGTCAAAATCTATCTCGAATGGTGCAAAAATCTTAGCAAGCCGAATATGACATGCTAATCATATAATGAAGTGGCTAGAAGTTGCTAGTTGGAATTGTTAGGAGGTTGCAGTCTGCAGTACCGTATTTACTCGAGTAATAGCCGCGCTGTTTATGAAGAAAACCTGAGGGTTCTTTTTTCCGCGGAGCACGCGAATTACCAATCACCGCGGTCGATTGCATGATTCCAGCGGTCTACAGGACAGAGATAACGTCTTGGACGCGAAGATACCATCTCTGAAGATTGCATTTGTATGGAGAATTGTGTTCTCGATCTAGTTATTCGCTATGTTATTTATGCGCAACGCGATGATTGGCTGTATATGTGTTCTGCGGGAAAGTAGACGCAAGGGCCTTGTTCATAAATAGTGCGGCTATTACTCGAGTAAATACGGTATTCCCAGAAATTCGAAATGACCCAAACGGAATTGCGTGGGAACCACCCGTTCCCACGCAATTCCATTTGGTGGGAACCACCTGTTCCCACGTCCCCAGGCAACTAGATGTGCATAAAGAATTTGAAGTAATAGGCAGACCGCATTCCTTTGCTACTTTCAATTGCATTCCTGTCTACCAACGATTACGGCGGAATTTGTTGTCAAAATTAGCTTTGTACATAAGCTGCATTCTTTGGGTGTTATCAGTGGATAGCTGAGAAAAAATGCTGATGTGGGGAACACAGGAAGCGGCGTTCAGCTATAGGGCTGCTCCGCTCAATTCCGAAGATTTAGGGATAATGAGTGATTTCACGTTAAAAAGCCTAGTAAAAGACACCACGTCATTTGCTTCGCAAGAGATGGGATATATATTTTTAAATCTAATTTTAAACATAATCAAAAAACCGAAACTTCGGCTCCGTCTGGCAACACTGGCCTCGGGCCGCCAAGATCATGGCTATCACGTGGTGCGAGATGTCACGTGATCCTCTACGTAATGACGGGCGGGATATGGGCGGGCGTGTGCCAGGCACAAGTGTTGTCTGCAATGCACTCTTCACGTTTTGGTGTCTACGACATTGACGATGTCTGCACAACTGCGGCAGAAGTCTGCATGCATAGTGTCCGTAGTGTGGACGAAACTCCGAGAGACAATCGCAAACGGTGAGACGATGACAGCAGGACCACGGCGGGGCAGCCGGACGGCTCCCAAGAAGCGCTCTGCACAGGCACGTTATGCCAATCACGTGGACACCGCTGAGCGCCGAGAGGAAACGTTGCTGATGTAACCCGCTACGCTTTCCCGGAGATGTAAAAACAACAAAAGGGGGAAATGTTGATGACGTTAAGCTCAATGTTGACTTCGCCCACGCCGTAGCCTTGACTGCGCTATTGGTTGCGCCTTAATTCGCCCGCTAGAGTCAGCCGATTTCGGCGAGTTGCAAAGTTTGCCGGACCGTTTAAGAAACATTTAAACAGAACTCCGTTGTAGTATTTGACTTGTGGTTTTTCCTATGTGATACCAGAGTCCTTCAATGCGCTTTATGGTCACGAAACTCGGCGCTCGCTTCATATGGGGACAGCGGGCGCCGCTACGGGCGCCACCGCCGCAACGCGGGCATCCAGCCGCCGCGCGTGCGGCAGTTTTGCCGGCTCTCGGCGTTCGAAAGCTCGCTGCTTTTAGTCTCCGCGCGCTGATTAAGTTGTATTTTTTTGTTAGTAGTTAGCGATAAATCGTCCAGTCATCGAGTACAGCACCTGCCTTCCATGGGGTTTTCCTTTTCCCAAGAAATTGCCCAGCCATACGCCGGCCGCTGACGGTAACTGCTTCCGCGTCCTCGGGCTTAAGAGCTGCGTCGTCATGTTTACGGATTTTCAAATCGTTGTTTCTTTTCACAAAGCAAAAGCTGTAACCACTATACTTACGATAGTTCCGTAGTTACGGACTGCTACGGGCCTATCGATTATACAATAAAAAAAAAATGAAGGGAGTATGCGCTGTTCAAACCGCTATTAATGAATCTGTTGACTGCTCTGGAATGTGGAGAACACTCAGAAAGACAGTAAGATAATGTTGTCGTTTGGACGAGACCGTACGTGCAGACATTTAAAAGCGCTGCAGAAAGGCGAAGGATCTAAACACGAAAAGATACATTTTGCACCGTGCGGCCTTCGAATACAGCGCTTTTCAATCCTTGCAAATCAGGAAGCGCAAACAGCCAAGAAAAGTGATTTTATCACATGCAAAAAAAAAATCAAATTTACAAAGGGAGACAAATGAGCGTGGTCCAGCGTACACACATTTATTGCTTGCGCTCTGATGTGCAGCACACAGACGAAACAGAATATTGTCGCGTATCCTAGAAAAACGCACAGTTCTAGTTCACAAAGTTTATTGGAGCGAACTCCTGCTCCACAAAAAAACTCGGATGAAACACACACGTCAAAGAAGCAATCAAAAGAACGTCGACGGAACGGGTTGCGCGGCGTTAGCACAGCATGCCTTATTCTCGGAATGTTGTCCGTTTCAGGACCATTGAATTAGATCAAGAACATAGACGATCAAACAAGTAAGTAAGTTAGTGACAAGGCGACACCCTTTCTCTATCAAACACGATTGCCCGACGCGATGTATACAACGAAAAGAGCAAACGGGCGCTTCGCTTAAAACACCAGATAAAACCGTGCGCGCCCATGCGCTATTACAAAACAAACAAAGTGAATGCCAAGCGACAGTTAATAGAAATGAGAAAAGTACAAAGACATCATAAAGCTCCTTTTTACATGCGAGCCTGAGCAAGGCGATACAAATTTGAAAACAAGTAACGAAGCACGGCTACTATCTGACAAAAACACGGCTTTAAGTGAGTCTTTTACAATTAAAGGCAGGAGGTTCACAAAAGGGTGCATTGTTTTTTCACTTTTTGTTTAGGTCGGCTTTTTTCCTCCACCAGCTGGGCATGTTGCTCGCTTTGTCTCACACGATTGCTTATTTTTTTCTCGTGTGAAAAAATGCAGGCGGCACCGAAGAAAAAAGTGAACAACCTCAGCAGTCGTTCTAACGAAGTGGGCGGGGCAGCCGACAGCAGCTGAGACTGTATGACCATCCAGCAAAACCTGCTCAACAATGCACATGTCTACACCAGCATATGCCGCCTGCTTTACCGTAAATTGTTCCACGTGTTCGGCATAGTCGATGCACTGCTTACTTCACATCACAGTAGCGTGAGATGCCCCCAACCCGCACAAAGAACACGCAACTAACCGCGTCTCCGTCGTACGAGCCAGCGCAACGCCGCCCGAATGATGCCCGCGATGAGATGGTGGCGCCACCGCGCGGTGGCCAAAAGCACCATATGAAGCCGCCCCATTGAGTTACGGAGCAGTTTCGTGACCAGAAGGCATTGAAGGACTCTGGTGATACTGAAAAGGACTGCATTGTTTTTATAAAAACAAAAATGAAGTGGAGTTGCTTTTAAGTTTCTTTTGAGATAATATATTTTGCTTTTATAGTACTATCTGTTTTAATTATATTATGTAACAACTCATTCTGATCCTATGAGATTATATCACAAGGCCATAAAACTATCCATGGAAGCATGCTGAACATGAATTTAAAGGGAAGCTGAAGAGGTTCTTGAAAAAAAAACGAATTAGAGGTGAATTCTAGAGTATTTTTATCCTGTGAATCAGAATATCACGTTTGTTTTCCCCGAAGATGTGACTAAACGTTAGAAAACACGAAATACCTCCGACCAGTCATTAAGTCATAAAAGGATCTTTTGGCCGCCAAGCGCGTGTCACTCGTGTGGACAGTGCTTGCAATTGGAAGCTTGCCAGGTATATTCCCCCGCACTGACACCAGTTGTGACGTCTTTTTCTGACCTTTTGAAAATAGCAAGAGTGCGCGTGCATAGCTTTGATAGGCGTTGAAGATGCGCGAGAGTGGTGATTCCTAGAACTCTTTTTATGACGTAACACTCCGGGAAGGCGGGGCTTCAGCGGTACTTTGAAAATGATATTCTGCAGCCTCCGTGCACCAAATTGAAAAACAATCTTGATATTCATGATACTGGAGGCCAAATGAAGACGATTCAAGTGTTTTTTCTCAAATACAGAACCCCTTCACTTTCCCTTTAATCATATAAACATGGTTTCATATCAAAGCTATGTGAAGGTTTGTTTTCTTTGACTAAACTTCGGCTGCTTCTCATCTGTGCCGGTGAACTCGCAATAGTTTTGTGTTCTAATAGATCTATGAAAGGAATGTTGGATGGTGTTTTTACCAACAGGTCTTTTTTTCACCCCTTGATATGGGGTAACGGGAGGCTTTTGAAATCATTGACTACATCAAAACATGGCCCAATTTTCACATGGATAGCATCAGCTCGGACAGCAAAGTTTGGCGCTTGGTTGTAGCCTGTACGATTAAAGTGTGAGGATCACGGATCCATGATTTATGCTGACCATCTAGTGCACCTTACTTGGAAGGGTGCTGATGCACAGCTTCTTTGTTGCTTTGAGAATTCCATAGCAGTCCAAGAAAGAACAATTATCAAACCTCCTAATACAACAGGCCCCACATTAGAAGGCACAGCATTCATCTTAAGCAACATATTGTTTTAAACTGCTTGGATGGGACACATTTAATTCAGTGCATTTTCCTCTGAAAAGGATGAATGCAGTATTTACACTAAGTGGTGCAGTTCGACAGCTGTACAAGGACTGGTTGACCGCGTGCCTTTTGACAGCATGCAAAAGAGAGTATGTGGCCTCCTATTTTGACATCACCGTGATGTGACTGAAGTAGAATCTACTTTGGAGATGACATTGACCTTGAAATAGAAGCCACTTTCAAGTCTGAAGTTTATGGGCAATTTTCTTTTTGGGTAATGTGCATTTTTGACAGGCACATTGAAGGGCCTAAAATTAAATCGCTGAATTATCAAAACGGTGAATATCGAAACGCCAAAGAAACAAAATGCAAAAAAATAAAAGAGGAAAAAGAAAACCAACGAAAATTCAATTAGTTGAAGCATACAGCGCCAATAATTAAAAATGACCAAATATGACGTTCAATACCAACCCCCCTGGTTCACTTGAGAAACCAGAAGAAACATTTTCTGTTTCTATCATATAGGATAGGAATTTCTTGTTTATTGCAGTTCAAATTTGTTATGCGCAACTCCTCGCAGAAAGCCCAGGACATCTCCTTTCTCCTGGTTGCCCAAAGCGGCTGCCAAACTGTCTTCGCGTATCCTTTGTTGCTTGTGTCGAGGACGGCGAGGTTGTCTCCCAATCGCTGCTTTAATATCGTCTTCGACGGCCGCTTTCTTTTTTTTTTTTCGTGTTCGTAATCAGCCAAAAGACACCTACGTGGTGCCCGCATACCAGCATCTCCCATCGTCAGGGCCATGCCTCAGCGAAGTCATTGCCTTGTGGATATTGGTTCTCAGCGAGCGCGATTACATTCCATAGTGATGGCGGAAATGTCGGCGGGCTTCGGATGATCACGGTAGAGTTACCTTCTGCGACGCGGCCAATACGACGGCGCGAGTTTCCAAGGACGTAGTTATCTTCCCACCATTTCAACAGCTCAGTTGCATCTTGTGGGTAGAGTGGTTTCAGCTATGCGTGCACATCTCGCACTTCTTTAATTGACGTACAGAAACAAAAGATTACTAGAATGGAAAGTTGGGCGAGTTGGTATGAATCCATATTTGAAAAACAGCGCGAATAACACACGGACAAGAAGGGAAGAGAACACACAGGACGAAGCGCTGACTATCAACTATCTACTCAGAAGACATACCGACTTCAACTATCAAGGGAGATAGTTGAAGTTGAAGTGTATCATATAGCAAAACGAAAACCCGGGTGCGTGAGCCAACCATCCATGAACCTAGTGGACAATGAGATAGTTTTTTTGGACATGGGTTGACCAAAGAATTGAAGATCGAGATTGAAGAACGAAGAAAGAAGGAAGAAGACGCGATGCCTTATACCTGTGCTGGTGTGTTTTAGTGTGCTGGTGTGTTTTAATTTGATTTCATTTATAATGTGGCGCGCATAATGGCGAATGACTGGTAGAAGAGGAAGAAGAAGCAGCAATCCTCGCGTGTATTTCTCTGTATGTCTTCTGAGTAGATAGTTGATAGTCAGCGCTTCGTCCTGTGTGTTCTCTTCCCTTCTTGTCCGTGTGTTATTCGCGCTGTTTTTCAAATATAGAAACGAAAGAGCAGCAAGCTGCCTCACCTTGGTTGTGAAACCATAGACATTATCTTTGTAGAGTGCTGTTAGTCCTAAGTTCTATACTCTTCTCTTTATTGACTGCCACAGGTGGAACATACAACCATGCACGTTCGACGGTGGGAGAAGTGACCGAACCGCGATTATTCCTGCCAATACAAAGTCTTTGCTCACAATCTGTGGATATAGTGCAAGTCCAAGGTCGGCGGTGGAATTAAGGGCTTATTTGAAGATGGCCTCATACTGTACTTGGGTTCGTCTCGTCACGGGGCAGTGGACGAGAGGATGCACGCGATTATTGACAAGGCCATGAGTTATGTACATCTGTTCAAAGAGCGGCGACACTGTCTTAAATGTTCCATCCATCAACCACATCGTAGCGTTGTTCAGTTGCTTCAGGACATTGTCCGTCAAAAAGATTAGGAGACAAACTCAATCTTCGCATGTGCAGTTGCAAAGCAGGAACTCTCGTCCCTCTAGGGTAGTCCGGAACTTGCCTTCAATGTTGAGCTCTTCTGCAGTATAGATGGCTCGTGTGGGCAGTCCGCTTTTCTCTTCTGTTTCATGAGCTGGCACTAGGTTTTCTTGCTTGGTAGGTGCTGCGAATTTCGGAGAAAAGCTCGCCAGAAAAAACCTCGCTCACTTTTCAGCAGGTCCGGAAAAATGCTCATTAGTAATTTGACGGACACAAAGAAAAACTCTCCTCGAATTAAATTTTTATACAAGGTGGTCATTGTCATCTAATGTCGACTGTTTTTGTCCGACTCTTGATTGCCTTATTTAAATCCAACCTAGGCTGGATGTAGGAAATATCCACTTTCTATTTTGCCAATCGAAACAGCTGAGAACTGAAATCATATACCTTAAATAAAAGGTGGAATATGAAGATTTGGTAATTGCATTTGTTCCATTAATTTATTCAGTGTCAGTTACTACATATAAGCTGATACATGCCTGAACGCCCAAAAATGGGCGACCAGAAATGTTCACACTATTCGGCATTTTGCTTTTCAGCGTTTTGAGATTTCAACGTTTAAATTTTTGGGCGTCTGATGTTCTTGATGTTTCTATGTTCGGCCTTTTCCCAATTCGGCGTTTTAATAGGGACCCCATGAAGGCAATTAAAAGTGTTTTTTGAGTGAGCTGTATCCCTTCAACTGCAGTTTGATTTCATTTATTAAAACAAACTTTTCTACTCTGAATGCTTGCAGATGTCATCGTCAGCGAAGGAGAAGCTAACCTCTTCTCACAACAGCAAGCCATACTCAAGATAGCAAGTTTGCCCGTATCGACAGAGAAGACCACGGCGGTTTTTCACACATCCCCCAGTTTCTTTCTGGCTATCCGCACGTTCTTTCCTCTGTAGAGTTCATCATTGTTTTGTCACTTGCTCATGAGTGTAAAAAGTCATAACTCGCAATGCTGGTGCAGTTCACCCTATACCCTAAGTACGATGTCATTTTCGTTTTCTCTTTCTGTGATGCATGTACCTTTGAGGATCAGTAAAAGCGATTGGCTCTGTCACTCTCATTCCATGTTTGTAGTAGCCCATGTAAAAAAAAAAACACAGTGGTTCTTTTTTAACTTTGTCAGCCTAGTACGTTGTACCTTTGGGGAGAAAGCAAAGGGTCAGTATCTTTATCGACCTGGAATTGTATGAATAGGTAATCTGAAAATAAATCCCTAGTGCCCCTGCAAATTACTATTGGAGATCCACATGGCAGGTGTGGGTTCAGGAGAGTCTTGTCTTGAGCTTGTGCATTAATGTGCCAGTCTCTGTTGCTAGAGTACCCTCCCGATTATGAGGCATCGCACATTTACACTACATTGCTGAGGACCGTGTGACACAATGGAATCATGCTTAGACATTATTGTGTATAAGGCTTGTGGGGCAAATGTCATGGGCTTGCAGTTTTACATGAAGGTTCATGCCCATTTAGTAGATGTTATTGTGTTTGGAGTACATACTTTGTTTATTTTTAGTCATGAACCACTGATCTTTATTATTGTTGGATCGCATTTGCCCAGCTCCACCCATGCACAGGAATGTGGCCACGGTCAGCCATCTTTTTGATTATATTATCTGTAGCCATCATGGGGGGGGGGGGGGGGGGGGTTAAAATGGCAGTCAGAGTTGTGGCGGCAGGCTGCCATAAAAATTTCCTTAAGCTGGGCAACGTTACTAAAACCCTCAGTTGGGAAATTCACCCTTGAAACCTGGGCAGCTGGCGTCCACCGAGACCGAGCTAAATGCGATAACTGCGCCACCCTTTAGCGACGAGTTGAAACACGAAAGTTGCTTTACATAGCTCCTGCGAGATAGCGCCACTGGCCCTTTTGCCCGACTCGACGTGCAGCCCTGCAGTTCCCGGAGTGGACGCTGCGGGGAGAAATGGCGGCGTTGCGATCGCCATTAGCTAGCTCGGATCTCGAGTACGGATCGGAGCCACTTTTTTAAAGCGGACTCTATGGCAGTTTCCCAACTGAGTGGTTCTAGTAACGTTGGCTGTGGGTGGCAAACATGTACCCTATCTAATGGGTGGTAGGTTGCACCACCATACTACTATGGTGTGGCTAGAGGTAATATAACTCTACCAAAAAGATGGTCGACCGTGGCCGCATTCGCGGAGCGGGCGAATGCAATCCAGCAAATAGTTGTCGAGATCAGTGTCGTGAACACACTATCCTTCCGATTTTGGTTTAATAGCAAGTAATAATGACAATCCAGCATTTGTGGCAAAATACGCAGGGTCAAGCAGAAATATTCTTTTTGATGGAGGTTGATCATGTGGATTTCAAAAGTATATTTTCTAGGCCAGTGGTTCTCAGCCATGAATGTGTCGGGGACCCCTTGCGGACCGCTGGCAGTGATGGGGGACCCCTTCCAGTTCCGGAAGCAGGTTGCAAATTAGTCACGGCTGGACTGAACTACAGAAAACGTGCCAAATAATAAAAAAAAAATTTGTTGAGGGTCTCGCGGACCCCCATTTGAGAACCACTGTTCTAGGCCTTGAAAGGGGTATGGAAGCGAAATTTTAGCGTCTATTTCTTTGTGTAGATGTAGCCTCTTTTATGACAGCAGCTCACAAACACCAGTCTTGTCCGTAAATGCAAGAAAAACAATTTTAAAATTAATAAAACGATTCCCCAATACCACCTGGTAGTTGGGGGACCGAGCTTCGTTAGGATGTCTGATATCGCGGGCCCATTAGGGTGCCTACATGTCTGTCTGTCTCAGGGTGAAGACATCCATTGTTGCCCTGAATGTGCCAGCGCGTGACGCTCTCGCGCACTCGGTGCGTGACTTGAGCGGTAAAATGGCGTCTATGCATTAGCCAAAGCTACGCGCTCGAGCTGTTACACCGGATTGCGAGCACTTCAAAATGCATAAGGAACCGATTGGGCGGAAAAATGGCTGAGATGTCACCACTCGAGCAAAAGCGCGCTTGTGTATGAACTATGAAGGCACTCTAGGGCCCATCAGTAGCGGCACCACGGCGCGGCGTGTCTGATGGGGGCACCCGGGAGTGAGCGGCGCTTGGCACACTTCAGTTCTCGTACACTATACCTCAGGTATTCCCACTTGGCGTGACTGTAACGCGTTGACGATAAAGCTGGCGCCATTAGTGACGACGATCGTAATTACGGTACCCTTGGCCGTTTATGGCCCTGTGACGTTCCAAGCGTGATGTCACGGGCAAATGTCCCGAGACGCATCGCGCCACTCGATGGCCGATTTTGAAGCGCTCGCCAGAATCCGTCTGAACGAAAAATGTAGCCATTCGCTGAAAATACAAGCGTGTGATTATCACTTATGGCTATCGTGGATCATATTTCACCTGTTTCGAAGTGTTGCGGGAATATTTCAACTTTAAAAACTTTGTCCTTGAAAAACCTTGAATTTTGTAATTCATTAATAAATCGCTACATAGAATAAGATACCACGATTATGCATTATTTGCATTGCAAGAAATGGCTTAACCACAGCTATGAATATTTTACACTTTTATTACAAGTTGATTTTAAGTCAAAGTCGCCTTGTGGCAGTCCCGAAAGCTCCAATATTGCCCCTTTAATGGCGGGGATAAGAGATCATGCTCGGCTAAATCAAGCACCCTCGATTTCGTGAATCGATAGTAGCGTAAAAAGAACCTGCATCTTTTCCCCTTTCTGCTCTGCTTTTGAAGATGTTCGCTTTTTCTGGCGTGGAGAAGCTGTGTAGCAGTGTTGCGGAATGGGCACCCCCATTCCATTCCAATTCCATTCCGGCGAATTCGAGTTTTCGATAATTCCATTCCCTTTAACTTTTAGGAATGGGGACACTGTGCCCATTCCCACTCCTGAAATAGCTGAATCGTTCCATTCCATTCCTCTAATTCCTAAACGTAAAAAAAAAAAAGGCACTTCACAGCGACATGTGTTGCAGCGTTGGGCAGAAATACTCAAAAATGTATTTGGAAATACAAATACTGGGACAGGTGAATATAGTAGCTAAAATACTTATACTCAGATGTATCTGTAAAAATGCATCGCGATCCGTATCGGAAATATATTTTAAAGAGAGGCAAAAGGTCGTTGGAAATACAAATACAGGAATATATTTTAGGGAAGGTAGAAATACAAATACTGATAATGCAATACAATTTTCAAAGTTCTTAGAGGCGCCAACTAAGAATAGGCATTAAGTATGAAGTGTAAGTTTTTTATCCCAAAATTACTATCCCGCAGGCTTGGCACTTCGCCTTGAAGGTAGTGGTTCCGGACGGAGAGGAGTCTTGAATGGGTTCGATTGACCGCGGTCCCTTCCCTGGCATCCTGTCTGTCTGACGAGTGATGTGAAAAGACTTCGACCTCTAAATGCATCCCATCATAACATCACCACCACTCCCCTGTCAACACTGATCACATGACGTCACGGGGAATGAACTAGTATTCTTGTATCTGTAGGTGTTGCATTGAACATGAAACTTTCCCCACGCTGCTGTATGAAAGGACAACACGTACCTTCGTTGTAGGCCCCCTCGTTGAAGATCATGCAGGCAGTTGCATTTAGAATTTTCGAGAATAGTGGACCACCTGAAGCATCCTGGAGCACATGTCTTATCTTCTGTTACGGTTCAAAAATCGATACGGTGGCATCTCTGTTGTGACGGTCCTTCCTGCCGACCCTCCGCCTCAAACGCATGAATGGCAGTCCTCAAGTTTCGCCTAGCATCATTCAAACTCGTGTATTGCGACCTAAGATGGCCGGCACAGGTGCGAGCTCTCCGAGAAACAGCGTGCTCGAGACGAGTCGCAGGTGTACGAAGTCTGGGCCGGCACAGTGAGGCCAAGTCTGGCCTCCTTCCTCGTTATTGGATCACCAGAGCAGCGGGTCACGTTCACGTCGACTGATGACGTACCCTTGAGCAGTTTAATATTACAGGCGCAGACGCGTTCGGATATCTGCTGAATTTCCCTGCGTCGGTCATCCTACTCCTTTCAAGTCAACCACCGCCAGACTCGTGTTGCAACGGACTGTGACTTAGCTACTCGGCCACAGGCCAAGCAACACTTCCTTTGATTTCCTGTTTCTCAAGACTCTAACAAACTAGCAGCGGGCATTGGATGCCAGTAAACCATGACTCATGAAATCCCTACCTAGGGACCTGCGGTAGAAGATGCTCCGACTCTACTCCTGGCACGCGCTACCTGTTTCGACTCCCGACTACGCAACATTTCTCAGAAATAATTTGGAAAATGGAAGGAACCTTGCTCAGCATAGTAACAATGAACCAAAATCTCCATGACCCTAACGCCCTCAGAAATAAAAAAGCAAAAAAAAAAAAAAAGCGTTCGGACTTGTCTCGGGGGGGGGGGGGGGGGGGGGGGTATTTCTCAAGAAATGTAACGAAATACATTTCATCCCGATTGTATCGCGATAAAAAGAAACATTCCACATATTATTATTATTATTATTATTTTTATTATTATTATTATTTGATACAGGAGTAGAGATACTGGTGAAAAAATGTATTGCGATAAAGAAATATAGATACAAATGTATTGCTGAAATGCGAAAATTTCCCAACCCGGCATAAGCAGCTGAATCTAAAAGCTGTCATTATCAAACTCATGCTAAATGCCTCAAGAAAGCACTGATTTTACTAAGCTCACGGTGCTGCATTGCCTGGGGTGACTCTTTGCGTCCGCAGCGGTCCATCGCAAGGTGAAACAAAGTATGCAGGGACTAGTCAAGGAAATGAGCGGGAATCCGCTAGCTTGCTTGTAACCCTAACCCACCTGAATGTAAAACATATAACACAGAAAACAAGCATCGGAACGAACACCAAGTAAAATACAGTATAAGAAAACAAGCGTCGGAGCAAAGCGCAGGAGGAGAAGAGAGAAGTGAATCTCGCTTTGTTTTAATGCCGAAGCAAACCCACATTTCGCATTTCAAAGGAGTGCGCGCGAATGAACGTGGAAGGCAGCAGGGTTGGCCACCTGCCAACGAGTTATCGGAGCTCTGCGAGTTATGAGTCGCCCCCAGCTCCCAGATCTCAGTCCTTGCGCGCGCATGCTTTCTCCATGCCGTCGAAAAAAAAAAAAAAAAAAAGCGACAGGAAGACAACGAGGAGCCGTGCATGGCGGTTTCTTTCACCGCACCCTTCGTTTCTTTTGCTTGGTGCTTGGTTTCTTGTTTCGCTCTCGTGTAACACCAGTGAAGTCGGTCGCCAGCGCGTCCGTGAAAGGCGCCACCGCCACCCCTCTGCTCTTTGCTTTGACGCGTGTTTTTTGTATTCATTTTATTTCTGAACAACTGACTCACTGACTGGCTCGGTATAGATGCTTTACAGCGGCCGTGCATGGGCGCCGCCATAACCGACCTTCAGTTTTTGTTTCCTCTTATTGCGTCCGCTTTACTTCATCATTGCCACAGCAGAACAGGTTATTGCCACTTTGGGTGCTCCTGTGTCCTCCTCAGCATAGGCCGTTGTGGGGGCTCGTCAAAGCCTGCTTCAGTAGCTCGGCATCTCGGTAAGACAAGAGAAGGTCGGCTATGGCGGCTGTAAACTTGCGCGTGTGCAAAGCGTCTATAGCTAAACGTAATCCCCCCCCCCCCCTAACCAAAAAAGAAAAAAAAATATATATATATAATAAATAAAAAAAAAAATAAGAACCGGGCCCATTCCATTCCCATTCCATTCCAGGCAAAAGGCATCTAATTCCATTCCCATTCCATTCCCCTCAACGTTGCGGCCATTCCATTCCCATTCCATTCCGGGGTCGCGAAAATGCGGAATGATTCCGGAATCATTACAACTCCGGAGTGGCTACTCCGCAACACTGCTGTGTAGTGCCTGTCTTTGGCGCTGCACAGGGTGGGTACACTGACTTTCGGAAAGGGTCTATTAAGCAACATTTAGTGGCTGTTTTTTAGATGCCATGGTCACTGGAAGTGGTTTTGGTTCCACTACTTTGTTTTGTTGTGTTTGCTGCACCCTAGGTTTGCAGTGCACACAAACGTGCTTGAAAATTATGCGTGGACGGGCAAAGCGATGCCCTAGAGGTAGTTTCCAATGTGCGTGGCTCAGTGACGAGTATGAACGAAATCTCACAAACACAAATGGGGCGGAACACAGCGGGCGACATCCTGAACAGTCCTGTCGCATGGAGGGGTCATAACCTCATGTGAGCCGTGAGGCATGCATACTTGGAAGGCCACAAGTGGAAGTTTCAAGTTTCAAGACTTTACAAAAAATGTTACATCAAGAAAACAATTGCCATGCGAAAAAAATGAAGCTTTATGCAATTGCAGATTTGGCCTCTCGTACATTGTCAAGTTGGACAACTGGAGGATAAATGCCGGTTCACACATGTGTGACAGCTTACGATTGTCTCAGCAGCTGGTCGTAAGTTGAACCTTTTCAGAAATATAGGTTTGAAAGTAAATGGATTCGGTCCCTGGGAGGGACCGAGTCCACACCGGGGACAAAAGTGGCCTTTGGGGCAGCTGTGTTTAGGTCGCGGCTCCTCGATGAGCGAACAGAATGTATGTGACGTTTTCGGGATCGGAGAAGCTTGCGAGCACTTTTTTTTTCTAGCCACTCGTTCTTGAACCCAGTTGCGCACCTAGGTGGCACCACTTTTTGGAAAAAGGTTGATTAAAGCCGGTATTAGCCTTTACGGTTGATTTAAGGGTAAGAAACTAAAAATACAGTTAAAGGTATAATGAAGACGAGCTCCCTTTAAGTTTACATTAGTGCTAAATTTCAAAATATGCTTTTATGAGCAAAATATGATTCACTATTGCATTGTGTCCTTGATTATATCTTGAGAGAGCCTTGAAAGTCTACGAAAACCCTTGACTTTTTGTTTGCAAAATCTATGAATCTTGTAGTGGCACCAACTTAATTAAACCTGTATTCTAAGTACCATATTTTCCGTACTAGTCTGCATACTATGCATGTTTAAAAGTTGAAATTTTACCCCGTGCAGACTACACGAGGGTTTGTTTTTTTATCTGGATCATTCACTGTGATAAGACATGAAGGATTTATAAATAACAGTATATTAATGTTGATTTATGTATGATACATGTTTCTTTATGAGCTAATGCAGCAGGCATTTGTCAAGGTGTGCTATAGTACCTGCATATAATTCAAGGTGCACGGGTCCTTGAAAAATCTTGAATTTGAAAATGCCATTTTGAAGTCCTTGAAAGCCCTTGAATTCCGTGACTATGGTCACAGGCTTTGTCTTTTTAGTTATAAACCACAATTACTATACGTTTTCTCACATTTATATTAGGATTGTGCAAATATCCAAATTGTAGTTTCAAATAATACGCTATTCGATATTTGCTTCGAGATGAACTGCAATATTAATGTTTATCTTATATATAAGTTGCGTGTTTAGGAGGAGAGCACACTTTCAAAGCGGGATGGTGCACGCTTTGAAAGTGTAGAAACTTTGTGAATGTTGAGATCGGCAAACATTTTAAAATTAAACTGGCTGTTATGCAAGAGTATATGTTAGGCAGAGCCGCAGAGATGCCCTGACAACCTGTGTTAATCATTTGTGATTGACTATGTTGCCTTTTTGAAATTCGAAATTGAAGAAAGAATATTAATGCTGGGCGTCTCTATGCGGAGAGCAAGTCGTTTGCTTCTTGCGCAGAGGTTGCGCTGACGTCAGCACGGTGCCGACTTCTGATTGGCTTTGCTTGAAAGGATAGTGGGTAGACCTCAACGCTAGATGCCTTGAGGTCTACCCACTATTTTGTTTTCAATCGGCCGATAAGATATCGGCGTTCTGATATCATTGCAACACATGTGCAAGAAGCAGACGAACTTGCGCTCCGCATAGGTTAATTTTATATCGAATGCATTGTTTACTTGCCATCTCAATGTGGGCATTGGTTTTCTGAGGCCGATGTCCGTAAATATAGTTACGTTAAAATTACCGTAGTTAAAAATGGTCAAGTGGAAGCTTGGGAATAAAGGCCCGTTCACACTTCTGCAACCGAGTACGACCGAGAGAGACGTGACCTGTTAAAACCTCTTAAAATTTCTTAGGACGAGAGAACACACTGGCACGCTGGCGCCATCTGTGCGGTGACCCTGGAACTGCATTTCATAAGAGCGGAGGTTTTGCGGGATTTCCGAGGTCAAATGTGCGAATACCTATAAGAAAGGCTCGTTTATAAGGTTGACAAAGTTTTTCGAGCCGAAAGAAAGGATAATGCGCGAGAGAAATAGAAAGTATGCCGGACCACCAAGTTTGCACCGCTACCCAATGAAGACGGTAGTGGATAGCTTCATGAATAACAACGCCATGCGTGTATGAGCGATCTGTCGACGTGGTCCCAGAGTCGTCGCACCTGAATATTGCGTGCAAGATGCTTGACTAGGTGATGCTTGACATTTGCAGTGTGGAAGCTATGCCGTTATAAAAGTGCAGGTAGAACACTATTCGGATCCTTTGAAAATATCTTTACAGGACCTTAAAAGTCCTTGAAACCCCTCAAATTTTGGCCTTAAAAATCAGTATCTGATAATTTTTACGTTCGGATTATGCATTCAGTGCGGAATATCTAAGCAAACACTTATTTTTGACCCTAAATTTGTCCCTGCGGACTATAGTCTGCAAGGTACGGTATGTGGAAAATGTGAGAAATCTAATACTTACCTTAAAAGCAAACCTTAGCTGAATGAGATGAGGAATCCAAGGATGGCTTCAACTGACAGTTTCGTCTGTATGCTTAGCTGTTAACATTGAATTGACTATAGTCGCTCGTAGGTTAAAAGTTCAGGGGAAGCTCCTCCTTCCCCTTTCCACTTTAGCAGGGCGATGGGCTGGAGAAGAGATCGCCTCCTCTCCAACATTCGCTGTGCTAAAGAGGTTGGAGGAGCTTCCCCTGAACTCTTAACCTGTAACTATACGGCGAGCAAGTGTTATAAAATCAGTGATGGAAGTGCTGCGCCATTTGCACCATGAACGAAAGTCTGCTACATCTTGCGCAGAAATGCCATTTTTGCTAGGAGTTGCACCACATTTGCGCCCAGATGGGCTTAAGGCAAACAAAATCAATATTTTATTATTGATCAACCCCAATATTTACAGAAGTAGAAGCAAACAAAAAATTGTACAAATATGAATTTTGCAGCATCTCTACTCACCGTATAGTTCGTTTCGTCTTAGGTCGGAGCTCTGTCGAAGGCTCGAACACATACGACCACAAACACACACACTAAAAGTGCAAGTCACGGGACATTCGCTGCACTTGATTGGTTTAGCCGTTGAAAGAACACGTACAAGGAGATGACGAATGCCATGATGTAGCTCTTTGATGCTGCGAATCAACCGGCCAGAGCCGTTGATGCTGGGCATCATCTGCTCTGGCCGGTTGATCGCCGATATCGTCTTAATTTCTAGACGATGTCGTCGAAGTCAGGAAACTAAGAGTCCCCAGAAAACTTTGCGAAATAGTAGGATTTCCGATTGCGGCTACTGCGATAAAACAAGAACCAGGGTCTTGTACTCCTGATCAGGTCACTTGACTGTCATGCCTGCCACATGCCTTCATTCCGTGGCTGCGGAGTACCGTGGCACTTCCGCCGCTCCCATCAACCTTCACCGCCTTTCACCAGCGTGCGCGCGTCGAGCTTCACCGCTTTGCACCGGAGTACTAGGAGCAGCGGCTGACCTGGGGGAGCGCCTGGCTTAGCGCGACAGGCACGCAAAGTATTACAGGTCGTCCTTCTTTGTCCTAATTCTAGGTTGATATTAAAACAACAACAACAACATCAGGAAAAAGAAAAAAAAAAAAAACCGACACGGGACTATATACATTAGAATAAATACGGTAGTCACGGTGTAAGTCGAGTTTGGTAGGTTCATTAAACTTGCGGGACGCATTTTTATTAGCGGACATGCTGGTTCATGCTGGCATTCTACAGAAATCATATTTACAGGCAAAACAAACTACCGAGTGTAAAATGGGGAGGGTAGAGAGGCTTCATTCCAATGAAATGTTCCGCTATGATTCACTTTTCAACCATTTGTTTATACCCATTGGGAATGAAACCTACTTTGCCTTATTTTACGAAGACAGTGTTTTACTCTTACGCCCTATCTATTCTTATCACAAGCGGTAATAAGTAAATGAAGAGGAACCCTTCATCACTCACAAATGAACTCATTTAGAGATTCGAGCACTTTCTCAAGTGATGCGCTAACGGATGTTGAATCTGCTCCACAAGCATCAGTGTCTGCTCCAAACCAATATTTTGCTGCTACAGAACCTGCTACAAAAGGTCAAATGCTGCTTCCATCACTGTAAAATGCTTCTGGGCATCAAAAGCAAGGACTAAAGGAACCCCCCCCTCCCCCCCCCCCCCACACACACACACACACAAAAAGGGTACTATTGTTGTCCCTACCCCAAAGCAAATGCACTCCAGCACTGCATTACGTTCCAGTGGAGCACTGCATTCCCAAGTTGCATGCAGCACTATGCTACACCTTTTTTTCTGGCACGTTTTAAAGCTTCTTCAGTACGGTGGAAAGTTGAGCAAGCTGGTTGAACATAGCTACATAGAGTGAACAGCGCCGAAAACACGAAGGAAAGAAAAGTGGGAACAGAAAACGTCCGGCCGTGTCTATTTGGCCTCCACTTTTTCAGCGCCGTTTACTCTTCATAGCCTGTTCCTTTTCAGAAGTGAGCGTTGACGAAACACTAACTAGGTGGCGCAAGCCGCCGCCCACGAAAGCGTTTTCGATTACGCTGGACAGACGGCGCCAGCATCGCAAAAACATATGATTAGAAAAACAACAACGAAACGAGCGCTCCCGCCAAAACTCTCGCTCCCAGGCAAGCGGCAAGCTGAGGACTGTCGTCTGCGGAAGTGTCAAGTTCGCTGGGCGGGACAGTTCGGTGGGGGGCGAAAGAAAAAACAACTTAGCAGACCGTGCCCGTAGAATCGCAGCGGCGGCGGCGTCGGCAGCGGCGGCAGAAGGTTAAGCCGAGTAAGTCGTTTTACTTATAATTCGCGCGGACTCGACTAAAATCACCCTAGGACGCGATGGGCTGCAAACTCTTTAAAGAGACCAAAGTGGTCGAGGAAGCGGACATCTTCAGCGCGGCAGCCGCATCGAGCACGTCTTCGGAGGGCCCTGCCGGAAGGAGAAGCGGAAGTCGCCCAGGCAGCGCAACGCCGCTAGGAACGGGAGGCGAAGGAACAGCAAGAGCTCGCCGGAGCACGCGAGCCTGTCGGTGGATGCGCGCGTCACCGCCAAGTACGTAGTGAAAGCGGTCATCGCAAAGGGCCGCTTCAGCCGCGTCGTGCGCGTCGAGCACCGCACCTCCAGACAGCCGTACGCCATCAAATCATGGAGGCTCGGAACAAGTCCGACGTCTTCGAGGCCGAGCTGTCGGTGCTGCGTCGCGTTCTGCACCCCAACGTCGTGCGGCTGGACGAAGTGTTCCAAGTGGGCCAGCGCGTCTACATGGTCATGGAGCTGGCGACGGGCGGCAATCTGCTGGACCGTATGGAAATCCGCGGTCCCCTGAGAGAGAGCGAGGTGGCCGGAGTGCTCCGCATGGTCTTGTCGGGCCTCGACCACATCCACAGTCTCGGCATCACGCATCGGGACCTGCGACCGGAGAACTTGTTGTACGCGCATCCGGGCGCGGACGCCAAGCTCATGATCGCCGACTTTGGGGTCGCCAGCACACCCCAGTCCGGCCGCAATGTGTACATGCATACAGTGTGCGGGACCTTGCAGTACATGGCTCCCGAAGTGGTAGCGAGGCGGCCGTACACGCGGGCGGTGGACATGTGGGCCGTCGGCGTGATAGCCTTCCTACTCTTCGTCGAGGCGTTCCCGTTCGACGCCCAGCAGGACGTCGCGCTGCTCAAGCTCATCCTCAAGGCGCGCGTCTCCATGTCTCAAAAGGTCAGTGGAGAACAGTGTTCGTGGGGGTCGGGCTGCCGGCAGGCAAAGCCCACCTGTCCAGGGGCATTGAGCAATCCCGCGAATGTTTGGAGTCTTCGAAGGCAGTCTGCTTGTTTAAATGCATATATCGCTCAGATAGGAACGAACGTGATTTGTTAAGTTCCACTGGGGCAGTGCGAGCAATATATTTATATACTTCATTTTAATATTCGTACGATTGCAACCGAAACGCAGGTGTTGCCGCCGCGTCACAATCTGTGCTGCTCCATATTTTATTAATTGCAATCGATGCGAAATATTGTGCAAGCTCGTAAAGAAAGCGTGCAGAGGGGAATCAGATATACACGGTCGTCGAGATAAATCCGGAAAATTCACCATATTCAGGAAAACACACAGAGGCAAATATAAAATGAATATGGGCCGTTTTGTGCTTTGCTCCGTCTGCCGTAGCGTCTTTCCGGTGTAGATGATCTGAACGTCCTGGCAATGCTGTAAACTTGTGTCTGCTTGTAGCCATGCCACGCAATGATTTGCTTAGGCGACTTTCCGGCGCGAAGCGACTCAAGTATTGCTGCCTTCCGGTCGTATAAGGCCGGTAGCGCAATAGGCCGAAATCTGGAAAACGTCCGGATTTTTCTCGACGAACCTGTACGTGCAAAAAATATTTCACGCGCAAGATTGGTATATTTATTATATTTTCTGCGTTAGTTATCCGTTTTCTGGATGGTATTAGCCAGGCGACGTTTGTGGCCTTCCGAATGATCGGCGAAGATAGGTCGTCTATGAAGATCAGAGTCTTCGTATTCATAAACATTTCCACCATTGCAGCTATCAGGAACATGTGGTAACCTACTAGCTGCGTAAATTGGCTATGTTACAGAGCGTCTGTGGTCGTGGACGACATTTAGCACGAACAGGCCATTGTCGATTATTTGTGTGGGAGAATGCGTCATCTGCAGGTATGTATCTACCAGTATCCTGTCTGAGCAGAAGCGAAAAAGCTTCTGCTCAAACGCAGTACACTTTTTTTTTAATATATATATTTTTTTAATATCAACAGTGCGGTGTCTGGTTAAAAAAAAAAAAAAAAAATACAGGTTCATCGCCAATGGTTCCGTTTCACGAAACTGCTCTTCATCGGTTTTCGATTCCGGCTTTCGTTTAAAGACAGATTGCACAATAACAGTCTGTTAAACAATGTCATATAAAAATAATAAAGAAAACTATTGAGTATGAATTATATTTCTGTTGTGGCGTTTGCCCTCCCCCCCACCCCCCCCCCCAAAAAAAAAAAAAACAAAAAAAACAAAAACAAAAAAAAAAAAAAAAACTGCTGCCTAAGTTTTCATTCCGATCCGATGGAGCTAGACAAGCAGCGACAAAGGTGCTTTGTCACGGCGCTCAGCGTTGGCTATCGCAAACAAAACCATCACGCTCAGTAATTTCACCGTGATCCTGCTTATTCTTTTTTTTTTGTGTGTGTGTGTGTGGTGTGTGGTGTGCGTGCGGGTGTGTGTGTGTGTGCGCGCGGTGTGTGTGTGTGTGCGCGCGCGGCGTGCGGTTCGCGATTAATTTAGCCGGTGATAAAGACAACGAGCGCCGGACGATGCACTTTTGTCGCTGTTTGTTTGCCTCCGTGGAGCGCGGCGTCGGCACTTATGACCCGGCGAAAAATGCTGGGTCACTGCGCTGTGGACGCAGCGCAGCGTCTGATATACCGCACAGCAGAGCGACAGCGCATGCTCAGAAGGTGTTGCACAGCCCAGCAGACGAAGATGGCAGCGCGCGCAGCAGGCGATGTTTTTTTTTTTTTTTTTTTTTTTGGGGGGGGGGGGGGGTGGTCCATGCGGAGCGCAGGTTCATCTACTCTTTTGCGGGGGTTGTGTTGACGTCAGAAACACGCCGCTGAGCTCTGATTGAAGGATAGAGTGGGTAGACCTCTAGGCAAGCTGCCTGGAGGCTTGCCCAATATCCTTCATTTAGAACCAATCGGAGCTTGGCGTCTTTCTGACGTCACCATAAACCCCGCAAAAGAAGAGACGAACTTGCGCTGCGCATACGATGACGCGACGGAGTTCCAAAAACGTATTT
>JABSTQ010005543.1:0-13973 GCA_013358835.2 Ixodes persulcatus | reverse complement strand
CGGTGGGCGCGTAAGGTGTACAAGTATTTATACATGAAATGCATAAACCAAAATGGACAACCGAACCCGAAAGCTTACATTTAATACCTACCCACTAATGATGGGGCTGAGCGGACTACCTCAGTGAAAAGGGAGTTGAAAGAGGCAGAGAGGAAAATGTGGGAGGGAAGAATGCAGGAAAAATCGGCTCTAACGGTGTACAGGTCACAAAACAGGACATAAGAAAGAAAATGTGTTGACAACTCGCTGGGAAGTTCTTTACTGTTCGAGGCGAGAACGGGAGTTTTGAGACGAGAACGTATAGGGCTAAATTTCAGGAGTAGACACATTTTTGCTGCATGCCTGATGAGAGTGAGACACTTGAGCACTTGGTTTAAAGTGCACGGGCTTCGTCCTGCCCTCCCTGAGGGGGTAACGGATTTGGCCGGGCCCTGGGCTTTGCTGACGACGATGGAGGGACGGAGAAGAGGATCACAGTAACAAAGAGGCGGTTAGAAGATTGGTGGAAATTCTCTAGGGAAAATTGAATGATGCACAACTAACTAGCACAGCTGGGGACAGGCGGGACAGAGGAAAATTGGGACTCCCTCCCGCGTGGCTCCGGCCCAAAGTCTCAACCCTGCCCCCAGTGGGTCCGGCGCAGGGGTACCGCCGACAAGGTTTGACCAGAGGAAAATTGGCGACTCCCTCGCCGGGGGGAAGAGGCGGGGGTGATGTTTTTAGTATTTTTTGCCCGATTCCACAAAGGTCATCCTGGTGATATCCCACACTACCTGGTGATAGAGGAGAGAAAATTGGCTTAGAAGGGCAGGAGGAATTAAATGTTTTGTCTTTCTTAGGCTAGGTGGCGCAAGCTACCGCCCGCTACAAAGGGTATAGCCAGTAACATCAGAGCCGTATATGTAGAAAGTTTGGCCATTCGTTGGGAAGTATAGGAGACAAATGAGGAGGCGCCAATGGCCGAAAGCGGGCTGGGCGTGTTCCAGGGCGTCCTTCAGAAATTCGAATGTGACCAACCAGAAGCCGGAAAGAATACACTGGCGGTGGTCGCAAGAAACAACCTAATAACTGCATTGGAGTAACTCTCGATGACTGAAAATATGGTACACGTGATGTTTCAATCACGCTCATTCAAAATGATGGTGGAAGAGTGCGGACTAGCGGAACGATCGACATAATCCGTGCGCCAAGCGCCGAGGGCCGAGGATCTGTCGTCCGAGCGGTCACACTCTGTCCGAGCAAAACAGAGTTGAGTGGCGCATTCGTTTCTTACATCTTTTCTGCATGATCATGATCAAAACAACACGTGCACACTTTTTGAACCACAAAGAGTCACTACACTTCACTCTTACGCGCTTATTAAAACCATATACGAACATAGACCTTTGATCAGAAGTTTTTCTCGCTACCACCGCCAGGGGATTCTTTTCGGCTTCTGGTTGGTCAAGAGAGCATGCCAAGCCCTCTTTCCAAGTCTGGCGCACGCCCTGGCTCTGCCCGCGCCTCTCATTGACCAAACTCTCTACATATACGGCTCTGAGTAACATCCATCCATCCATCCATCCAGCCGAAAGATTTCGTGCCCAGTTGAAATGCTTTTGTCGAACCGGATTTTTAGGTCGAACTTTCGGGGTTCGACTAGGTCGAACCGGTTCGACGAACCTTCGAACTTTTCACCAGATTCGACCGGTTCGACTTTGTGGACAGTGTGGCCAGACCTTAATACAAGCATGTCTAGGTTTGGAGAATTTGTTTTTATGCAAAGGGTTATTTTATTTTATGAACAGCTGGAATTAAGAGAAACCGATTCTAATCACTGAAGAAGTTAATAACTTACTGTTTTGTACTGTATTAACTGAAATAACCAATCAGTGCTGCCCTTGATTCAACCATTAGCCATTACCATCCAATCCGAAGCCAACTGGCCAGCCTGTCGCGCATGCGCACACGAGTCGAACCTCAATACAAGGTTCGCCGAACTTTCCACTAAAAGTTCGAAAAAGTCGAACCTGGTCGAACTCGAACCTCTGCCGGTTCGCGACACCCCTAGTTCTGACTGGTCCATGGAAATAAAAAGTTAACACAATGCAGTGTAATTCGGGCTGACCTATTCTTTCCTTGCTCAGACTTCAGCCAAAGCGTTTCCAGACATACTCCTTGATGTGTAGACCTTGCTGTCTGTAGACCGCTTTGGTATTTGTAATTTCTCTTGGCCTCCTGATGAGCTTCAGATACCTGTCGCTTGCGCCGTCAAGTTGAACCATGATCTGAACCAGGTTTTCTTGGTGTGGCCAAGATCCTATGATGCCCATGGGATGGACCAGCCACTCCATTGTTCTTTCTCATTTTTGCTATGTGTTCTCTATTCTCTCAGGATTTGCACAGGGCAATGTAAGAACACATTAGTTTGTCTCGTCGCGACGCATACACTTGCAGAAGAGAAACAGGGCTACGAAACATTCCATGGGGCTGCTGTACTAAGCTTGAGACTATCCTTTTGTTATCCTATTTGCCCAAGCCATTCTCGTTTTACATTACAGTTGACCGTAGATCAGGCTGCATAAGTCACTATGGCAGAACCTTTAGGCAACGTTTGGGAAGTGCCATGTTGACACGAGCTTAAAAAAATGCCTCACATTTTTTTTAGGAATACGTAATTCGTATTTAGTGAAATAATAAGAGTTATAACTGGAGCCATTGCTGGTTCGCGCATCAATCGCAGTTTTGCTAACGTTACAGAGGCTGGCGGCAGCGGCATTTTTTCCTAGACAATTTTATTCTACACCCGTGGTTATTGCGGCCTCGAGCGCGAGTTTTCTATCTTCCACACTTCGGTGCGCGTGCCGGAGGCGAAGCTTCTCCTGCTGAAACAAGACAGCGGTTTTTCCACCTCACCACCGGAGACTCAGCAGCCGGCCACGATTGGACGAGGGTGCTGTGGTGGTGGCGGTGCAGGTGAGCTGGTTATTCTTAGGAATTGGTGATTATCAGACTGGACGAACAAGAACAGAGATAGGCACTAGATACACGGCAGCAACGCTCGGTTTTTCTGTGTGATTTCGTGCTTGTAATGGCCGAATCATGTGCTTCACTGCTTTCCTCACCGAGTCGCTTCAAAACGTCCTTTCGCAAAGGCACGTTTGGGCGTCAGGCGCGAGAGGTCGTGATGAATGTCGACTTTCAAATTCGGCAGGAGACTCCGGCCGCGTCGTACCGCGAATGCGTCGTAAACAAGAAAAGCGTCCGGGCCACTCAAATTCACTGAAACGCGGCGAAATCAGAGCACCCCTTTACCTGCCGATCACATTGAACGCCGAGAAGCTGGTGGAAAGGACTGTGCCTCGAGCCCTGGTATATCCAGACAATACAAGGAAACATCAACGGCCGAGTCATTGTGCACCTTGCAATGTTTACTTACATCTCGAAACTATGCCGAAGTGCCGAACAGGTGGAAAGCTCTGACACAGACGCCAACGGCCAGCCTACGTACTGACATCCCCTGTGACTAAATTTCAGAACGTGAAAGGATGATACGACGCAGCGGCGGGGGAATGCGAGACCCAGCCGAATTCTGGCGCAGCGTCGTGTCTCCCAATGTGTGGTCTTGTTAAGCTTCCCCAAGCTGGAGGTGGCTCCGACAGGAACGCGTTTCCAATAAGGGAAACTGACAGGGTATTTATGGCTCGCCAAGGTTTTTATCGGGCATGACATATGAGAGCCCGACTACCCAGAAAACAATTCCCGGCTCGAACACTCGTTTTCTTTCCGCCCGGAAACCGCCGAAGGAGAACTGGCCGGTTTGGGTCGCGCTCACACTCTTCTCCGTGGTCGAGTGCCGTTTCCTATGGTGTAGCTGTAGACCATAGTTATTATAATTTACGCTTGAGGTTGAACTGGCGCTTGTGTCTATGCGGCTTCCGAGAGGCAAATTGAAGCAGACAGCAACCAGTCTACTTTTGCGGTGCTCCTGTGCATTCCTATGGGAAAACGCACGTGAAGTTTGTCTCTTCGCCGGAAAATAATGTGAATAACTTTTGTTATATCGGTTGTACCGACCTTTATTGATATTGTGAAAGTGTAATTGATTTAGTTAAAGCATTTTTCTTTACCACTGAATGATGTTAAACTTCGCTATATTTCAGGGCCAAACCTCTGTGCTATGATAGGTATGTAAAAACGAGCGACGATTCTTAGCAAAGTAACGATCGAAAGGAATGTAGAGTGTTCAAGGGTCGCTAGCATTCCGGTGGCGCTTATGTATTGCTAATATGCCCCTCCTGTCAGTCTATAAAAATGACTCCGTCGTGCATCTTTACGATCGGTTAAAGAACATTCGAATTTAAAACATCAAGTACGTGGGCTACGAAAGGTATGTCTTTTTATTATTTCCTATGTCAGGCAGTTTTTGTCGGTATCTGTTCTCTGGCTTCTCCCTATTTGCAAAAATTTGGAGCGTGCGGGTGATGCTTTGAACCCAGAACAAGCATCTTCGCACATATTCACGAGCAGAAAGAATAAAGCAGTATACTTATTTTATAGAAATCGGACTATATTACGTGGCTTTCAATTTATTTTCATCGTCTGCATGCACAAGGAGTTACGTATCCAGTGTTACTGCGTAGTTCTTGCCGTCTCTCTTGGTTTTCCAGACGTTTGGCACGTATATCCCCCATGCTGGAAAACGCCGACGCCGTGTTCGCGCTAACAGTGTCCGACAGTGCACATAAATACACCTACGAAGCCGTGTTTTTCATGCCACGAATTTCAAATAAAAACGCAGTAACTGACCAATTATTTCGTCTGCGTAACTGAGAAATGTTCGAATGTGCCCAGTACGTACGAATTATTTGTGATATTTGCTCTTATAATCGAGCGTCGCGCGATGACAGCGCAGCAGAGGTTGGTTGCACTATCTCTCCACGGGGCGCGGTGCCGCCGGGGACGAGATGCGCTCCGATAGCAAACCGAAACTTAAAAACCCGTCGAATTTGTGCAGTTTTTCAGAAAGCCGTAAATGCTTCGCGTGTCTTCTATCGTTCTGCAATTTGGTGATTTAGTGTTTTTTCATGATGCTGAGCAATTTTCTAATTGAAACCATGCCCTTAATCCCAATAATAAAAAAGCTAATTACGCAAAAATAATTAACAATCTAATTATCCTAGACTTTAATAATTTTCCTAAATAGGCCCCTGGCCCACGGACCAAAACGACAAAACACACAACGTCAAAACGACTTGCATCCGACGTGCTCAAACCTTTAGTGATCTGTACACGACGAGGTGTGGGCACTGCGCGGGCGAGCTCTGGTCACGTGCACGACCGATAGCGTCCCTGTGGTCGGCATTCACTATTGGTCAAACGCTCACTACGGCGTCTTTAGTGAGATTAATCTTGCTCTCATGGATGGAAATAAGAGAATGCAAACTTGAATGATGTCGGTTTTAGAGCGCAGCTCTTAGGCGCCCGTTTCCGGCTTGAGCGGCGTCGGCGTCGCCGTAGGCGTAACCGCGCGGTGCATTATGGGAAATATCCCATAATGCACCGCGCGAGCACCCCCCCCCCCGGGGTCACAGAGTCACGTGACCCCCCTCCCCCGAGTCACGTGACCCCCCCCCCGGAGGAGATTGAAGAATGAGGGGAGGAGGAGGAGGAGGGGTATACCCTCCCCTAATTACCCTTCCCTCCTCCTCCTCAAGAGCTGCGCTCCAATTCGGCGTTACAGGGAGTTGTAAACGGCTTTCACTTTTTTATCAACGCCATCGGACTTGCAGTTCGACGCTGATGGCAAGTGCAACCTGTGACGTCACGGCGAGACTAATCCTGGTCGCGGCGTCATTGACGAAAACAATCCGAAGCTTCTCGAAAGTGCTCTTTTGGTGCCCAGTCTGATTCCGTCTGCGTTCGACAGTGAGGCTATAGTCGTTCTTGGGAAAATGATATTTGCGGTAATGTGGCAAGCTCGGTGCTTCGATGGTGTTCTTCGCGCATAGTCTTCTCAAACAGAAACAAGTGGCCGGAGTCATTAATGTGACATTGCAACGTCTCAGTTATGTTACGTGGGATTGAAACGGAGCCACTCATGAGCACTATGTCAGCTATTGAAGAACAGGTTATCAAACAGGCAGCTCTTGAGCATCTTTAGCGCCTGTCAAAGCTGTACGTGCGCACTCATTATATTATTGAATAGACCTTATGGCAAATTACCAAAGCACCGCGGAAAATGCTGATAAATAACCTATGTAAGTAAACACTCTGCACGTGCTCATTTCTTTTCCAGTATAAAAGCTGTTCGAATGAAATAATTAGATTCAGGCGTTGAACGCACGTGGAAAGGCCATTTTTGGGGTTTTGGCTAGAGTGATGCAGATGCCAGCACGTGCAGCGGGTGTAATGACACATCAATCGTATATATGTTCGGCGCCCCTAAGCAGCTTCTGGATTTGCACTGCGCCCACGCAGAATTTCTTCAGAAACTCTCTAATATGGTTCTTGATGTTTGGGCAATTTAGCGCTTCATTAGCGCAATTCAGCATATAGACATGATTGATGGTTTTATAACTTGACCGAGAGTTAAACTGACTGGCCGTGTATAACACCACGTCTGCTGCTCATGTTTGTAGTGGCTATGTTATTCTGCGCATACATGTGCCTTTTTTTCGCGACGTCTTATCGCATTCATAGAACAACAAAGTTGGTGCTGTGAGAACGAAACCTTGATGACTGCTCGAGCTTCCCAGCACAGGCGCATATACATGCACAGCCATAGCCCAGAGCCCCAGACCTCTGAGATTCTCCACCAAATGGTGACCTCCTGGCACGGGATTTCGAGTATTAGCGGCGAGATGTTTTGGTGGCGCCCTCCTATGGTTCCCCCTTGTGACGTCATTACCTTGCAAACAACAAGTTCGATGGTGTTTGTAAATAGCACGGTGGAAGCTTGAAATCATTGCGCTCTCAAAGGAACACTGCCAACACCGTCAAAATTAAAGTTCTTTCATTCCTCTTATTTCCGTCGATGATAAATCCTTTTCTGACGTCATAGTCAGCGTTCGGCCAATCGTGGAAGGCCGACCACAGCGACGCTTTCGGTCGCGCACGTCGCCAATAGCGTTGACTGATTGGCTCGGTTGTTGACTAGATGATAAAGTTATTGTTCAGTCAATAAAAACGCAACACCTGGGTGCTGGCTCGCTCAGTCAGTACCACCCAGAAGACAAGGCCCGTTCATGACGTCATCGTTAGTAGATGCCCGACCTGATCAAGTGGTAAACGCGCTGGATCCCGACGAGGGTCGCCGCAAAGAGGCAGACGTCTCCGTCTACGGCGTCGCCGTCTTCTAGCGTCGTGCTCGTTTTGAGACGCTGCATGCAAGACGCTCTGGCAGCGATGCTATGGTGCCTGGTGGATTACCACGTCCTAAAAAGTGTGTCCGCTTACGAAGGTTATTAGCTTCCCGGATGGCGGCTTGGCGGAGGTGACCCTGGTGTTCTTTCAAATACTAGTAGTTCATCTTACACGCTAAACATAATTACACCCTTGAGGGTGTAAATGGCGTGTCCTATATTTAACACCCGTATTAGTGTAGCAAAACGTCTTAAAGGGGCGGTGCAACGGTTTCAATGTTGAAAGAATTGCCAGTTTGCATTTTTTATATTGTTTATCCAAGCCCAAGTGACCAAAAACGCGTCACCTTACCCCGAAAAACTGCTATTCTGCTGCGTAATCGCGAGGCAGAAAACGAATTATTTGCCGATCTGCAGCCGCCTGTGGTGGCTACGGGAACTAAAATGACAGCGTCTCTGGGGGTACGCGGAAGTCAACAAGAACTGTCCCCTCCGCTGCTACACTCGCCGTCAGCCCCGTGGCGATCCGTCCTTTGTGTCCATCGCACGCCGCGACCTTCGACGAGGCTAATCCTTTGGAAGTCGACAATCGCGGAGGAAGCGGCTGGGGTTTCTGAAGTGAGGGCCCCAGGGGAAACCACGTGAAACGCCAGAGTACGTCAATCGAAAGTCGGCGTGGAGAGTTGAGGCACTTCGACCTTCGATTTGTTTCATTTTTTTTTAAAGAACTAGCGCTCGCAAGAAAATGCGGTTTTCGGTTTTTCGTTCCATATGTGACGCAGATTAATTTCCGCAGTTAATTGGCCAAAGTCTGAAAATCGTTGCACTGCCCCTTTAAGAAAAGGGCGTTACTCCTAACACCCCTAAAGGAAGGTGTTATCCCGAACAACCTTAAATTAAGGTGTGATTCCACAGTACACCTTTTTATTAGGGTGTTATGACTACGCAGTACGCCCTCTAAATTGGGTGTACCACCGCCAGAAAGGAAAGTAAAACAAAAAGCGCAATGACCAACACTCATAAAATAGGGTGTAATAATCCAAAGAGTGCACGAAGAAATGACTGCAAATGAGTCGAAATACTATGCCTGGTTCACTTTTCATTTTTCAATCAAGGTTCTACAGGTTCTACTAAATTCTCTATAGATGATTGCAAGCAGGTCACATGGCCGCAGCCATGTCTGTGCTTGTGCGGGCAAATTACAAGCTTGCCAAAGGTCAAAGCTACGTTCACGCGCGTGTCATCAAGCTTGGCGAAGGCAAGACTAAAATAAATAGTACCCTTTAACCTCGCAATTTCACCACGACCAAGACGCTTCTGAATCAATGGCGGTCCGTGCGAGTATACTTGGGTCAGAATAGAACCAATACGCCTCTGTAAGGTCATGAACGTTCCAGCCGGATATTGTTTCATATACCCTTTAAATTATACAACCAAAAGCCCTAGTTAAGCCTCCAACTTTACTTTTCGTGCAGCATTTATGCTTTCTAGCACCGGTGACGTAAGCAAAACTCGACAGGCTTGCAAAGACGGAACAACCGGGAGTTGCTTGGGACGCAAGCGGAGTTCATGTTTGTAAACACTAAAATTGTCTATTGAGATGGAAGCAGGACTACAATCAGAAGCATGGCTGCAGAGTACTCACAAATAAAACTGCGATCTCATGTAATCCGTGATAGATGCATAATCCGATTCGGGCAGCAGAACAATTCGCAAACACAATGCCGAGGATAAAGGCGGTCGCTCACATAATTCAGTGTTGTACCCGTTACCGAAAATAAGTAACGAAATAGCGTTACTCGTTAGCTTGGAAAAAAGCTAACGCGTTACAGAGCTCCGTTACCATTTTGCAAATGAAACACCGGTGTCGATACTTGCCATGACTAACGGACGTCACTTTTACATTAGTTTGTCGTTACTTTGTGTTTTACTGTTAGTATATGACTGTAGAGCCTCAACCACAAACGTCTCCACAAGATTGTCGAACACTTCTTGAGAAACGGGAGCTTGATGCATACGGTCGATCTTCCTCTGCTTCAGCAAGGGCGCGTCGGGAAAGTGGGTTGTAGTCTCGGGCTTTCGTTTCTTCGAAATTACCGCGAACTCTGATAGCTTCTGCGAATGAAGGGACTGGCGGAAAAGAGAAACAATTAGGACTAATGCCAAGCACCGCTGTTAATTTCTAGTTATCAGTGGTGTGGAACGAAATATAAACTAACTTAAACTGCATAACGAATTAGTATAAAAAAAAAACTCTCTAAACAAATCGCAAACTTCCATGATTGATTTACCCTCCTGAAATATACAATGGAACTAAACTAAGCCGTTTTCGAAGACTTTTTCCTAGCTTACATTAATGAGCATTGTGAGATGTAGCTGAAAAACTGCGACTAACAAAACGATCTCGAAAGAAAGGTGCGTTATTTTGGCTAAGAAAGCTTAACGACAACATTTTAACGGAAAACAAAGTAAGTGACATTGAAGAATAACTCACCTTAATGTGCTTTTTCAAATTAGAGTTCGACGTCCTGGATGTGCTCAGCAGCTTGAGTTTTGGCGTACAAGCAACATTTAAACAGCAAATTGTCCGACTTCGTTTCCCTCATTTCAAACATAGCACTTAGCCCGGGCCATAATAACGGAGTTTCGGTAGCCTTTGCCATCTTGCGCGAAAAGTGATTGGCCAGCTATGACGTAATAAGAGCTAGGGGAGAGTAAGTGGCGAGCTCTCAATCATGTGCGAGGGATGTCACGTGTGAAGGAAAATCCAAAGCCCTCAGTGACTGGGCGGTCTCTGATGCCCCTCTTCCTGTGTATGGGGTGGTGAGACTGTCCACCAGTCGGTTGTCTTGACGACTTGGTGCGAATTTGGTTTAACACCCGACTCTCTTCTCCCCCTCCCCAACCTTTTCAGAGGGTGATCACCACCATTCATAGCCGGTTTCTTTTTTTTTTTTTTTTGTGAATTGTTTGTAGAAGTGCCTAATAGGGAGCTATCGTAGATCGTTTCCGCAATCCCGCAGCGTTCTCCGCAACCCGTTACGAGATCCGGGACTCTGCGGGCAAAGCTAGCGTCGCGCATGCGCAGTAGTGGCGTCTTCGTTCCGGAGAGCGTAGCGGAGGTGGGAAAACAGTCTATGAAAACTCCCTAATTACCGCGACGCGGGAGCACCATTCCCAAGGTCGACTAGAGCGAACAGGCGTGCTCTTTTACGGTCCTCGAATGAGGGGTTGTTTCTCCATTCCACCACAGCTCGATGTGGTCGACCCCAGGCCCCAGGCTTCTCAATATTGGCCGCAAGCTTTCTGCCTTTGATAACACCTCGGGCGCACGCACAGCCAAAGCCCGGCAGCCTCAATGCTTGTATGGCCGGACTGCGCTGGCTGAATTTCTCATCTACCAAGGACACATCAGACGCCCCGCTTTTCAAACACTACACTGTTCGCATGCGAGCGTTGTATTTAGTGTACAGGTAACTTACCATCAACGTGTAAAATATGAATCCCGGACAAAAGCTCACCGGACAAAAGCTCACCCATTTTTTCACAGACACGGACAAAAGCTCACCAGGAGAAAATTTCATGTTGGTTTTAAAACGTGTGCGGACAACTTAGGTGCATGCGTACGACACTAAAATGCCGGTGCATGCGTAAGACACTAAAAACAGAAAAACACTAAAAAGACATTGTGCCTAACCTTTATGTGCGCGTTTAGCGTGAGATAAGCACAATGAAAAAGCGAGGTCAAGAAAGGGTGACTTTGCTTCTTCGGTCACTCTTTGGGTTCAAAAACTTCGGTTCACGATGTTTCTTGGGTGTGGCACACGGGTGCTCCGGCATACCTTGAGTAAAGCAAGCTTGATCTTATCAGCTCCATTCAGTTTCAGTGACTTAAATTTTGGTCCCACATCGTTGCTTATCTGGCTGTCATGGCTTATCTGTCGACACCCTTGCATGGGATGGGATGCCAGTTCTCATAAAAATGGTGGAATGTCCATCGCGTCCGTCCGTCCATCCCAGTCCCCGTCGCGAGAAGAGTTTCATCCGGGGTACCCTTTCCCGTTTCTCCGTTTCATCGCGAAAAAAAACGATGGTCCGAAAAAAAAAAGAATGGTGCATTGTTTTTGAGAGTGTTTTGTGAAAATGTGTGAAATGTGGTGAGTCCTGAGCTTCTGTCCGGTGAGCTTTTGTCCGGTGAGCTTTTTTCCGGTTACCGTAAAATATGCTCCCTGGCTGCGTTTACATGAATGCGACCGTAGTGCATCGAATCGAGATTTGACTATTCTGATTGGTAGTAGATGGGTAGAGGAGCAAGAAGTAGGGAGAGAGTGTAGTACGTGTGACTGGTGCCTGCTCAATTCGATGCGCTACGATCGCATTCACGTAAACCCAGCCACTGACGAACTGGTATTCCCATTTATTTAAACCCTTACTCGTATACAAACAAAACAAGACTCCCAAAACACCTTTTTTATAATAAGCACATCACCGACACTCGAAACTATATGAAGTTCAACACTGCGTATAAAAAAAAAAAAAAAAAAAAAAAAACTGGGCCTGTTTTTTTTCTTTTTGCGTTACAGTTTTTATATGGGAAGTTGTTTTCAAGATGGCTGTCAATGCAAACTGTATGCCCCCCCCCCCCCCCCCCCGTGGACTTCGAATGAATTTACGCCCCTGATCGATACGAAATGTTGACGGACTAAAAACCATTCCGTCATAAAAAAAAAGGCGGCAGGAAATTTACCTTAGTTGGCTTTCGGTGAGGTTTTATATTACTGAACATGCGCATACTCATGAGCATGCACAACACACACATTTTTGACGTCAAGCTATTCGAATCTGGTTCCCGCGCAGTGGGTAATAAAATATAATGGCGCAGATAATCGTATAAAGTCGTATACTGTCGAGACCGGTTATAACGAAATCAACGGGAATCGGAAATCGCTTCGCTATATCCGCTTCTTCGTTATATATGAACTCATACAAATGACACGAATAAAAAAAAAAAAAAAAAGATAACACGGGTTGTCACGGGCACATGTTTATCGAGCCTGCAGGAAGCGGTCGAGGCTTCTTTGCACGCGTCCTCTGCTAGATCGGAGCCGCTTCTCGCCAACTGCGAGAAGCTCCGAGCGAAAAAAAAAAGATCAGGACTGCTACGTACGGACCGTGGCGACAGCCCCACGGAAAACGCCGGCGGTGGACGGCATTCTTTACGTTTATGCGCAAACCGTCGAGGATGGCACGCTTTTGATTCAAGGAGATTGCTTTCGTCTTCCCCGTCGAGGTGCCGGCGGTGCCGGGACTCTCCATCGATGAGTGGCGATGATTTGCCGAATCGGTGCTTGAGCGAAGTAGACTTTCGCGCAAGAGCGACCGGATCACGAAGCAAACAAAGAAGCGCGCGCGGCACCGAGTTCGCGCTCAAGCTTGTCTGTCGTCGGTATAGAGCGCCTAGATGTAAGAGATGGGGCAACGGCGCGATCGGAGTCACGTGGTTTCTTTGCCGCGTTTGCAAAACGACCTGCAGCATGCGAGGAGTCAAAACTCAAAAGCGTTCACCTTCTGCACGCCTCTCTGCGACACGTTTGCACGCACATAAATTGCTGAATGCTTCTGTTCGCCCTTGTGAGCATTGCCATAGCGGCCGAGGCCAGTGGTTTGGTGTCTGGTAGCTTCACGCTGCAGGGATGGTGCATTTAGCTTTCTCGCAGCGTTTCTGTAATTGTGTATAGTGTGTGTAGCCTACATGTGTCGATGGTGTTGCGGCGGCGGCGCCGAGTTTACCCGGCTAAAGGGGTGCCAAACAGGGACACTACAAAACGCACGACTCCGACAAATCGTGAAAATTGAAGCGTGAGGCGTCCGCTTCAATTTTCACGATTTGTCGGAGTCGTGCGTTTTGTAGTGTCCTGTTTGGACACCCCTTAAGATGCTGCGAATCCTACTGCAGCAAGGACGCACTCTCCAGAAAAAAGGATGTAAAAGGGTGTATCGTTACACCCTTTGTCCATATAATACACCCCCAAACTCATTTCGACGTACAGAGCCCTATAGTCGAACAGACGGCCCCGAATTTACGAGGGGCTCTATAGCGGTGCGATATAACTTTTTAAATAGCTAAAGTACGTATCAAAGACCACATAAAGAAAACACCGAGTTTTTACAGTAGGGCCAAGAAAACCCCGATCATTTTCTTTGTAGTCAGTAAAACGTACATTAGCTATTTTAATAAGTTGTACCACACGGCTATCAAACCCCTCGTAAACGTTTGGGCCGTCTGTTCGACTGGAGGGCGGTGTGCGTCGAATTGAAGTTTTGGGGTGTATTATATGGGACAGAGGGTGTAACGATACACCCTTTTACACCCCTTTTTCTTGAGAGTGCGGGCACATCTCTTCGTTAGCAGGAGGCAAACCTTCGGCTCATAAAGACGCTTGTTTCATTGCCTGTCAACTCGCCTCGCTCAGCACGACGATGCGCTTCCATGGGAGACTCATCGCCGTCAGGTTCTTCACCATCCACTCGTGAAATAGTTATGGGCATCCAGCAAGGAGGTTATAACTTCCCGTACAAAATGGCAGACGGAGCGGTTCCGTTTGATCCTACGCGGTTCTAAACTGTGGA